>PVKA01013359.1:0-34820 GCA_004027165.1 Ctenomys sociabilis | reverse complement strand
GACTGGCCCAGAACCAACTTGCCCCACCTTCACGCTATAAGCAAGTGTGCCTGACCTGTGGCCCACAGGCTACATGCAGCCCCGACGGCTAGTACTGCAGCCTGGCAAGACTGTGAACATTGACCATTCTGTTCGGCAATATTTTTCACGACTCAGTTCCACGGTGTGGAGCACAGGTTGCGTGGGCAACAATAAACCAGATGAGGGATGCAGTATAGCACAACCTCCCATATGAATCCTCCTCCCACACATGCTCAGTTGACTAGAAGCCTGCCTGACCAGCATTTGCATGCACTCGTGTGACGGGGGGTGGGGCACGGCAGTCAGAAACAGTAGTGTTTCCACTTACCTGTGTGCGTGCCTGCCAAGATGGGTGCTTACAGTTACTAAGAAAACATGGAAGTTTTCTTAATTATTAAACAGGCTCATTGTGCTATTTTGTAAATAATTTAATAAATTATAATAGTTGTCAGCAGCTGTGGTATGGGTAACACAGAATGTAGTTTTTTACTCACTCATGATGGTGTATAAATACATAGCATAGTATCATAATGCTAGAATTTTTATAATAAAAATACTAGAAAATAAAGAAAGTTTGGATTTTATAGACATTAATTATATTATATTAAGTGTAATCAAATAATATGGGTATGCTTAGAATTTTTTTAATCTTGTATTTATTTGGTGCAGGGTCTCACTATGCAGCTTGGACTTGAATTGATTGACCCTCCTGTCTCAGCCTCCCCACTGCTGGGATTACAGACACACCCTGGACTCAGTGGCTGGCAGGGTGGGCTGGGTGGGGGTGGGGCTGGGGGTAAGGTAGAGAGGTAGAGGTTGTTCTGGGGCAGGCACTGCACGCAATACTAGGGATCAAACTTGGGTCCTTGCACTTGTCAGGCAGGTTCTCAGACCGCTGAGCTATGTCCCCAGCCCTTAACTTTAAAAATGTCACAGTAAAAGTCATATTCCCATACATCCCCCTCAAAATACTGCCCCTTGCTTCAACACATTTACCCCATGATTTTTGCCACTTTCTGAAGCAGTTCTCGAGTCCCCTTCTGTGTCTTTATTTGAGCTTTGTGGCTGCCTCGCTGTCCCCTGTGGATTTCAGATCCACACTTTTCACAGTCGTCTTTCTTAGAGGAGGAGCCAGAAGTCCCGTGGTACCAGGTCCGGAGACCAAGACGACAGAGGACACCCTACACCTTCACCTTTCTGTTGGATGGCACTGGGCCACAGAATCTACCACATTTTTGATCACACCTTCTAAAGACAGTCACAAAAGAAAGCTGTGGAACTGCTTGGGAAGGTGGCAAAAAAACAGTGGCGTAAGCGTGTTTGCAGCTAGTGGGTGCGTTTTGTGGTGGGTTAATGGCAGTGTCCTTTACTGTAATCAGCTTTAAAAATGTAGATTCTCTGTATTTTTTATCGCCATATATTCAGACTAGCTTTGTATTTTGTACCGCCCAAGACAAGCTCTCTTCGCTCATTGTGACCCAGGCTGGCCAAAGGCTGGACACCCATGATTCACCACGAGCTGTGAGCTCCGCCCACAATCAAAAGAACAAAGAACTCCAAGGCATGAATTTGGCATGGTTCACATAGTGTAACAGACATTTAAGGTTGTGTCTGTTACAATAAAATAAAGTGGACTCACAATAACGAATGTGTTTTTTTAAGACTAGGGTGGGAGAGGAGGGTTTGTTGGTGTTGCATAGAATCCCAGTTGCATGCTGTCCTCGGGAATGGCTTGCCCAGGTGCCTCACTGAGACCACCAAGGTTTTGTGTAGCTTCCCATTTCTCAGTCTCTCCATGTAGCTGGTAAGACGGCTGTTCATACCTCTAGAACAGCGATGGTTGTTGGTGATACAGGCAGCCTCCTGAGGCACGCATTCCATAGGTCAGCCACCACTGCCCCAGAGCCAAATCCTGTCAGCTCAGCAGCCCCTACGTCAAGTCTCTTCCTGTCTTCTTATAGGATAGGTCAGGCAGGTCAGGGTTCACTCCGTTGAAGTCCTGTGCCTGTCTGAACAGATCAGTATGCTCAGGGGATGAGCACTCCTGTTAGCTAGGTCTAGGATACCTGCTCCCCTCTGCAGCCCTATTGAATCACATGGATGGGTTCTTTATACAAATAAATAGAGTAGAAGGGAGGGAGGGAGGAATTCTGTTACCAGAAAAGGGCTAAGGAAGGCTGGGCAGACAGGTGGTGTTAACATCCTCACTTTACAGACGACAAATAATTTGACCCTAAGAAAAAGTGCAGGGCAACACTTGCCCAAATTCACAACTCCAGAAGATTCTGTAGCTAAAAGTGGAACCTGGGTCTCACAGAGGCCAAAGCTCCTCCTTCTAATGGCCTCTTTGTACATTAAGCACGCAGACAATGACAAGACAGTGACCTGAGCAAGCGACAGAGATGCAGCCACTCTTCAGAGGTGGCAGGACAGGGCTACTCTCTGGGGGCGATAGCTGATGAATCAGAGACGGAGGAAGCTGGGTCAGGCCCTGAACTAAGGTCACCCTGGATCAGGGAACAACATCTTCAAACATTCCCCAGGAACCTGAAAGACTGAAAGAATGAAGAAAGGAAGGAAGGAAGGAAGGAAGAAAAGACAAATGGCTTCCCAGCTGAACTAAGGATCTCCAAGTACAAGGCCTTTTTATGAGAAGTCAGCGTTTGTCTTTAAATCCCAACTGTTCTATAGACCGAAAAGCGTTAATATACCATGCATAACTATGCATCCAGTGTATATGGAAATACTGCTGAATTGCTGGTGGTTTTTTCTCAATCAGAAAATAGCAAAAATGGAAGTTATTACCGTGCTTGGTCCAGGAATTATTTTGATATCCTAAAGGAGGCTTTGTACTACAAAGGACCGAGAATCATTGATCACAAACACATGTCACCAAGGGCTTGTTCTAAGAATGACACAAAGGGGGACAGTGGACAGGCTCGGGCTCCCCAGCACCTGCAAAGGCTCCTGGAGCCTTTAAGCTACACTGGCCGTGTGGTCAGCTTGGAGCACTTGAAGGGGTCATGAAGGGAGTAATGCAGAGGTCTGGCTCGCCCAGGTAGCTGACACTCGGGTGTAGACACACTTGGCTCCCCGAGGTGGCGCACCAAAGGGCTGAGACTCCTCTGCCTGATCTCCCGGAAGTCCCCTGGCCCTGAACCTGTGTCACAGGGTGCTTACACTCCTATCACAACCCTCCACATAACCTTCTTTACCCTTCAAATCCACCCCCTCACCTCCCTATATGTACACCTGCACTTCCACAATAAAGTAGATCTGCGCCATCAGCCTGTCTCTGTGATCATCAGTCGCGTCTCTTACCTGCTGTGAGGCCCTCCGCCTCATTTGGCGCCCGAGCAGGGACCCTCAGCGATCCTCAGGTAAGAGCCCCCCGCCCTAGCATGGGCTCCGCGCTTTCTAGGTCCCAAGCCCCGCAGGTACGGGCGCTAGCGGCATTCCTAGATTGCTACTGCTGCAAAGTGAAAGTTAATCAGTTACAGGAGTACTGGGAGATTCTGTTACTCTTTAACCCGTGGCTCGCAACTGCAAATTTATGGGACCCACAAACCTTTACTATTTTGCTCCGACGGGTCTCTGCTGCCATTGAACATGAAGGAAAAGCCTTCCCCCCGGGGCTTATCTCCACCTTACTCACTATCAAAGCTTGCCTTCAAGGCGCCAACCCAGAAAGAGAAATCACTACTTTCGCAGTGGAAAGGACCCAAGAGGAGGATGAAGAATCCCTAATAGTTCAATTTAACAATCTACTGAGTCCCTCCGACAACATCCTTAAAAGGGCGCCGCCGGCCCCTATCAAAGAGGAACAAAACCCAGACTTTGCAAAACAGGAAGAAAAAAACGCGCGTTCTTGCGCACCTAAAGAATATCCCCCACCTAGCCGGGCGTGGTGGCGCAGGCCTGTAATCCCAGCACTTGGGAGGCTGAGGCAGGAGGATTGTTGTGAGTTCGAGACCAGTCTGAGCGACAAAGTGAGCTTAAGGCCAGCTTGAGCTGCATAGTGAGACCCTGTCTCAAAAAGACAAAAAAAAAAAAAAAAAAGAATATCCCCCACCTTGTGGGCTTCATGCTGCTCCTGCAGCGCCACCTGGCGGCCAAAAAGGAACACTGCAGGGACAAAAACAAATCAATATAGAGAGGCCTAACAGAAACCCCTTTACAAGTGCCTCAGCACCTTCACCCGACGAGAGCCCTACATTAGCCCTTTTCCAACAACCTCTAGAACAACACTCCCCCACAAGGGTCCATTTCCAGGCATTGCTTGACCAACGCCATAGAACTGAGAGAGCCCTACAGGACTGGTGGAAGGAAGATCCAGAGGAGATGCGACGCATAGGGGCCCCCAGACCCCCCTTTGTGTCGCCCCCATCTGTCGGGACCTACCCCATAAATTTAAATCGAACTGCCCAAAGACCATTAGTATGGTATCCCACAGACCCTACTGTTCTGCGTCGCCTCAGGGACGCTGTCAAGGAAGAAGGTCTTAATAGTCCATATGCCACTCAGTTATTGGAATCCATCACAGTGGAATTAAACACCCCTATGGTTATATTTATAACCATAGCTCGGGCCATCCTCACTAGTGGGCAATTTATACAGTGGAAAGCCTGCTGGGAAGATGAATGTGACTTACAGGCAGAAAGAAACCAAGCAAATGGTACACAAGTAACAGCAGAAATGTTAATGGGACGGGATATATTTAATAACCCTGGACACTGGACAAATGCAACTGCCATTGTTTTTGACCAAGTCCGCAACTGCTCTTTACGAGCTTTCAAAAGATGCGGCGCTACCAAGGTGGAAAAACTCACAAAGCTCCTACAAGGGGCTAATGAGGAGTTCAGTGAGTATGTAGCCCGCGTCCAAACCTCTGTTTCCAGACGTATTGACAATGAACAAGCTCAAGAAGCAGTAGCCAAAGAAGTAATCCTAGAGGGTGCTAATAAGGCCTGCCAAACTATTATTCATCCTCTAAGGAACCAAACAATCACAGACTGGGTCATGGCCTGTAGGGATGTCAACGCGTATCGCACTGACGCCCTGGCAGCCGCCGTTGCCGCAGCTATCTCTGAAACCTTTGCACAAGCTAACAAACAAGATCCCTTATGCTTTTTATGCAAGGGACCTGGGCACTTTGCTAAAGATTGCCCCCAAAAGGGACAAACTCACCCAAAACCCCCTACTCCCTGCCCACGCTGCGAGAGGGGATATCACTGGGCTAAGGACTGTAAATCCAAAACAAAAAAGGATGGAACACCTCTCAATCAACCTTTAAACTCCAAAAGGGGCAACCCTCAGCCCCACTCCAAAGAGGGTATAATAAAAAATCCCCTTCCCTAATGTGGACCATTCCAATAACGCCCCACACAAAGCCTCATCTAACCTTATATGTTGAAGGAATGCCATTCACCGGTCTCGCCGACACTGGGGCTGAACAATCATGCTTCCCCTCATCTCTCCAACATAATTGGCACACCATAATGGGCCCTATGGTACAAGGGGCCACAGGCATGGAACAAGCCCTACAAACAGCACAGCCGCTACACTGGGAGGACCCTGATGGTAATAAGGGCACCTTCACTCCCTTGTTCCTTTCAGGCCTTCCCAACATCCTCTGGGGACGCGACATACTTACACAAACCCAAACCATCCTCACCACTCAACAACAGCCCCAATCCTAATGGCCATTGCTCCCGTGGTTAAGCCACAACCCATTCCTCTTCAATGGGACACAGAGGAACACATATGGGTGGACCAATGGCCTTTGCCGTCCCACAAAGTGGAAGCCATTACCCTCTTAGTGGAGGAACAATTAAAGGCAGGACATTTAGAACCCTCCACTAGCCCTTATAACACCCCTATCTTTGTAATCCAAAAAAAGGACAAAAAGGAATGGCGATTACTAATGCCCACATGTTACCTATGGGCTCCCCTCAACTAGGGCTCTCATCATTGACAGCCATACCCAAAGACTGGCCATGTGCCATAGTTGATATCAAAGACTGTTTTTTCTCTATCCCTCTCCATGATAAAGATAAAGAAAAATTTGCCTTTACTGTCCCTTTGACCAATCATAGCAGAGCCAACCCTCGATATCAATGGAGGGTCCTACCCCAAGGTACAAAAAATAGCCCTACTGTATGTCAAACTATGTGGCTTCCGCCTGAATGCCCCTAAGAACAGCCTTCTTTATCACCCACTATATGGACGACATACTCATATCCCACAAAGAACAAGCCACACTACAAGAGGGCTTACAACATTTAATTAAAAACCTCCAATCCATAGGACTAAAAATAAAAACACAAAAGGTCCAACTGGCTCCACCATATCACTTCCTTGGAGCCCATATAACCTCACACATTACCCCTTCCATACCATGTCTAGAAATACCACAAAAGTTATCCCTCACTGAACTACAACAACTATGCGGGAATATCAATCGGATCCGCCCATACATTCCCATAACAAAATATGATCTCCAGCCCTTATTTGACCTCCTCAAAATACAACCACCACTAGACCCTGGTATGCGTATCATTCTTACAGAAAAGGCTAAACAAGCCATACAACAGGTCTCAAAGGCCATACAAGAGGCCTCTTCTAATAGAATTGATCCCTCAAAGCCTATCTTAGGACTGGTCCTCAATACTCCAGGAGTCCCTTGTGGACTACTCTACCAAGATGGTCCCCTTCAGTGGACCCACCTTTCTGGTTCCAGATTATGTAAATTAGCACCCCAAATTGACAACTTCATAAAAATTGCTCAAAAACTCATAGATTTAAGCCGAATAACATATGCCAAAGACCCTTCCACGATCATTTGGCCCCTGTCTCCACATGATGCCATGACTCTTTATGAAACCAATCACACCTTCCAAATTATGATGACCAGGTACCATGGACAATTCGATAATCACTACCCTCATGATAAACTCTTACAAGGCCTCAAATTATTGCCCTTCAAGCCTGGCCACGCCCACCCTTCAGGTACCCCCCTTAGAGGAGCCTTAACGGCCTTTACAGACGCCTCAAAAACAGCCTTTGGCTTTGTTGTCTTATAAGCCCTATTTCTCATCACATACCTCACAAAACTTCACCAATGAGGGCTCTGTCCAATACGGAGAGCTCATGACTCTTGTAGCCCTCCTACAAACCTACCCTAACCAACCTATTAATATATTTTTAGACAGTCTATACGTCACTCAAACAGCTAAAATCATTGCTTTCGCCTCTTTCTTCCCAGAGTCAACTCCACTAGATAAAGCCCTAATAACACTCAAAAACACGCTTGAACAAAGATACACCCCATGGTATATAACACACATAAGGAGCCATTCAGGACTTCCTGGGCCCTTAACCCTTGGGAACCAACAAACAGACACACTCGTATCTACCTATATCCTACAAACCCTCCAGCACAACCAAATTGAACAAGCTAAAACCTTACATTCTAAATTCCACTCCTCTGCCTGATGTCCTGGAAGTCCCCTGGCTCTAAATATAAAAAGAGGGGGAATTGAAGGGAGTAACGCAGAGGTCTGGCTCGCCCAGGTAGCTGACACTCGGGTGTAGACACACTTGGCTCCCCGAGGTGGCGCACCAAAGGGCTGAGACTCCTCTGCCTGATCTCCCGGAAGTCCCCTGGCCCTGAACCTGTGTCATAGGGTGCTTACACTCCTATCACAACCCTCCACATAACCTTCTTCACCCTTCAGATCCACCCCCTCACCTCCCTATATGTACACCTGCACTTCCGCAATAAAGTAGATCTGCGCCATCAGCCAGTCTCCGTGATCATCAGTCGCGTCGTCTCTTCCCTGCTGTGAGGCCCTCTGCCTCAGGGTCACTTCTGCAGACAGAGGGCAAATCGGAGGCTGCTGTGGACAGAATGTCAGAGTATGCAGAGACCCAGAGTGCAGGCTCTGGAGCCGGGTGCCTGGGTTCAAGCTCAGCTCCATGCTGGCCCACTGGGTGAGTTGAGGCAAGAGACTTTGCTTTTCTCGTGCTTTAGTTTCTTCCTCTATAAAGTGAAGAGGAGGACAGCTGCAGAGGACGAATGAGTTGCAAACACATGTTTGGAATCACACTCTAGGCTTAGTGTCTTGTAAGAATGGCACCAACTGCAGTACACGTGTGTCTTCTCTGAACATCCCCTGATGTGGGTCCAGGGGAACAAAACGGTGGCCTGAATTGTACCTAGGGACCCATGGGAAAAAATACTTTGGAGCATGTACAAATTGACATATGTCTGCCAAGTTGCATGTACCCACTGCCCAAGTGCTGCCTGCAGCATCCACAGGGGAGCCAGGCTGGACACGCCGGGGTGCTTTCCTCAGTGGCCAAGTGTTGGGACCAGCCTGGTTGATGAGGTGAACATGGGCCAGGAGACAACCCATGTGGCCTAGCATGGAGCATAGGTGAGAGCAAAGCTGAGCTGGGTGCCTGGTTTCCTTTGCGAGACCCTTCTTTCCTCTGCCTCACACTTGGCGCTTCTAGGGCTGCAGAGGAGACTGGGGGTCCCACCCTTGCCTGTCCACCGTAGCCTTCCCTCTGCAGGCAGGGCTCAGGGACACTGTACCCATCCTCCTGGGAAAGGCAGCAGGGCCTGGAGAGGTAAGGGACCACCCAGGGTGGGGAAGCAAAGGACAGAGACAGGAGACTGAGCGTGCGTGTACAGCCGCATGCCAGGGGCTTCCGGTGTCTCACACAGGAATCTGTGGTGTGGATGGGTTATGCCCATGGACGGACGGAAACAGCTGAGGTGTTCAGATGTAGCCCGGAATCCATGGCCCATTTCTCTTGCTGCGCTATGTAGGGAGGGTAATGAGAGAAGGGAAATCAGGCCCGGGCTTGAGACTCACTCTGCTGAGGCTGCTTTATCATGTGCACAGCCAAGAATTTGATTTCACTCCTGCCTTGGACTTGGAGTCTCCTGGGAGCTGCTTGGTCTGGGATCCTCAGTGTGGACAGGAGGGTCCATCTACCCATGTGCTCCAGTGTCACCCATCTGTCACCCATCTCAGACTATGAGCCCTGGTTGTTCTCCTCACTCTTTCCACACACCCTGTGGGGGGGGGGGTCTTGATTGACCCAAGGGATCGCTTTCCACCTCTGCACCCGCAGCCCTCACAAACTCTCCTCTCCACCTGCAGCCCCAAGGGCTACATCTCTCTTTCTGGGAACTCATATTAAGAATTCAGGCAGTGATCTGGTTCCTGAAAGCTTATTCTCCAAGGCCTTGGTTCATAGTTCCGCCAGGAGCTGGCTGACTGTATTTGACCCATTGTCCAATGAGGCACACGTGTCCTAGAAGCCTGCTGCTGTGTCCTGGGGTGGTGGGGGTCTCTATGGGGATCCCTCCTGATGGCCCCTCACTTTGTGTCCTTGCCCTCACTCCAGCAAGAAGCAGGGGAATCAGGACTGGTATGGTGCTAAGTGAAAGCTTTATTTAAAACCTGGTAAATGGAGACACAGCAGAAGAAAATCTATCTTCATAGCAGAGTGGTACTGCTGGGGCCTGGGGACCCACCTGCCTATCTCTGGGTGCTGGCATTCTTCCTGTGACCCACACTGTGCCCTAGGTCGTCCCATCCTGTGTCCATCTCACTGTCGCAACACTGAGGGGAGGGACACCAGTGAGTCCCACCTTATGGAGGTGGACGTGGAAGCCCAGAGCTCCCTCAGCTGCACCCCTAGAGAATGCTGGGTCACCCCAGACCCCAAGGGTTCCATCCACACTATTGCTCATGCGGCCTTTGACATAGTTTGAAAAACATTCAGAAACTACAGGGAAAACAGGAGCAACATAGTGATGTATATACAAAAGTTGAAAATCTTACAGGGGATGAAATTATACAGCCAAGACTGCCTGACCTAGCCCCAAGAGAAAAGCATGCTTTTCAGACTCCAGATGCAAAACTGACACTCCTGGACACCAAGCAGCTTGTCCCTGGGTCACAGAGCTCATGCACTGGCCAGCCCATGCTTCAAATTCAAAGACCCTCGCCCCTGCAAACACCTACCAGCTTGGGAGTCTGGAGCTGCCTTCTCAGGATGTCTCACACACACACAGACCCATGTCCCAGGGGCCTTTCTGCATCTGGCTTCTCTCTGTCATGGAACACATCTTGGGAAGGAGGAATTCCTGGAGGAGGTGACACATCGGTGGACACAGGGGACATTTTATGCCTTTTTGGTGTGGGAGCTAAAGTGTCCAGCTCAGGTCACAGCCTAAAGATGACAGAACATCCGTGCCTGTGCCTGGCTTCTCGTGTCAGTCTTTGCCTCATCCTGCCCTGGGGTAGGGTCCTGGAAGTGGGTCCCTAACAGGCCTGGATGGGGATGCTTCCTCTGCCATTTTCTGGGGACCAATGATGGCTCCTTTTAGCCTCAGACTGCCCCTCTGTAAAATGGGACAGTTAAAAAAATAACAGGAATATACTTAGCACTAAATTATCTATCTATCTATCTATCTATCTATCTATCTATCTATCTATCTATCTATCATCTATCTAGGATTGATTCCCCAGGCCTTCACATTGAACTACATCATCAGCATGCTTTCTTATTTTCTATTTTCTGTTAAGGTAGGGTCTCAGGGGGCCAGGGAGATGGCTCAGTAGAATAAGCACCTACTTGGCAAACGCAGGATCTGAGTTCAGTCTCCACTGCTGAAAAAAAAGTTGCCCACTGAGTTGCTCAGGACATCATGAAGACAACAGTGACACAACTGCCACACTCTACAAATTTGCTCCGCCGGCTTCCTGGGGAGGGGAGCCCATGGGGGGCCACAGGCCCAGAAAGAGCAATTGCCCGCCAGCAAGAGCTCCTAAGGGCAGGTGAAAGGATGGATTTAGAAAGCATCCTAAACAGGAATCCAACAATGTTTTAGAGAATGGCCACAGTGCCCTGTAGCCAAAAATAACAGCCTGGGTTTGATTTATTCTCCTTGGAGTCCTCCTGAGAGAGGCTGAGTGCCCTGCGGTGCTTCCAGGCCCCACTAGGCAGCCCTTGGAAGCACCAAGAGGATGCTTGTGATTGCTAGGAGGCCAGGTGGGCAGGAGCGACCAAGGAGGACCTCCCAGAGGAGGTGCCACCTCGGTGGACACGTGCAGACTGACAGGTGAGGACAAAGCCCTGACAGCCGGTGGCTATACCCCGAGGGTGACTTCGCTTCCTCCTCAGCCTCTCTATTCCCCACCATTTCGATCAGTTGCTTTTATAAAGAAGTTTAAAAAAAAAAAAAAGAAAACGCAGAGGGCTGGGGGATAGCTCAGTAGAATAAGTGCTTGCCTGGCAAGCATGAGCTCAATTCTAGTTTTGAAAAAAAAAAAAAACAAAAAACCAGTCGCTTCATGAGATTATGGTGTTGGCATGGAGACTGTGCCCTTCTTCATCCGGGGTGGCAGGTGCAGAGGGCTGCCGGGGCCCAATGCCCCTGCCCTGCTGCTGACAGCAGGACAGTGTCCGACTCTTGTCTCCAGTCCTGCAGGGGGAGTCTGCCCTCCAGGGGCAGCCGCGGTGTCTCTCTCCTCAGCCTGAGCATGGCCACCTCCTCCCTGAGTGCTCACTGGACCTCTCGGCCTCTCAGCAGATTCCCGCCTGAGTCCTCATGACCTCTTCTCCTTAGGATCCTGGTGTGACCTCGTTTTAACATGGCAGCCTCTGTAGAGACCCTCGCCTCAGAGGGCCTGAGGCTTAGGACTCCACACAGGAGATTCAGGGACCTCAACCCAGCCCATAGTCCCTCGTACTGGAACACTTGGAGCTGAGCCCTGCTCTTCCTCTGCTGCCGTGAAGCCTGGGGGAGTCCCACGTGGCTGGGTCAGCGAGGACACACAGGGACCATAGGGCACCCTGGCCCCTCAAGGGGAAGTGCCGGTGCCAGGCATCCCAGGAGCCAGCTGTGGGCCCCAAGGGGACCCAGAGAGACTGGAGACCTGACAGCCTCCCGCTCAGCATACACACACTCACCACACCAGCATGCAGCACACACACATGCAGATACATACTACAGCACACATGTACACACAGATACACACAAACATGTACACGCCACACAGACATAGCCAGACCTGCCAACACACACCTCACACCACCCACACACACACACACCACATTCAGGCACCCACATGGCACACAGACACACACCATATACAGTCACAGCCCCAACATACACGTACCTCATCCATAGGCAGTTGCATACCTCCCACGCAATCACATCTCACAACAGTACCCACAGACACAGAGCACATACAACACACACACACACACACACACACACACACACACACACTTCTTCTGCAGTCTTGCTGCAGGCTGCGATGTGATGGAATAGAGGCAACAATAGGGTGGAATAGGGTGGCGGGAGGATAGAGCCTCCCAGGGCTGGATGGCCTTTGCAGCCTACAGATCTGTCGCATCTGAGCAGGTTGCTCTATCCTCTGTCTGTGCCAGAACCTTGGTGCCACCTGTCCCCTCCGCAGCTCGGAGACCACAGCCTCCAATTTCCCTGGACGCCAAGATGGGTTGCGAGGGCCTGTCACCGGCTCCTTGGGCCCTGCCCTTGATGTCAGCCTTGTGCAACCCCGTAGTCTCCACACCGCACCCAGCTGCTTCCCGCTCTGACGTCCAGGCTCCGTGGAGGTGGGGCTCCTGGGCAGCCCTGCCCCCATCCTGGACACCTTCCTGCAGAGGGTGGTTGGGAGCACTGCTGTGTGTTCCACGTGGCCACCCGCAAGCCCTCCAGGGTCCTGTCAGTGAGGGGTGGGGCAGGACCAGGGTAGAGTCCCCATGTGACCACACTCCAAAGACCAGCATGGGCGGGCAGGACCCTGGTCAGCCCAGACCCCTTTCCCAGTTCCAACCTCTGTGCACAGCCAGCATCGCCTCCTCTTCTCCATTTCACAGAGAGAGAAACTGAGGCCCAGGGAGGCAAAGCCACTGGGTCAAGGTGACATAGGAGCAGGCAGCACAGCCAGATGGGCCCCAGGACTGTCTGCCAAGGGTCTTCCTTCCAGGACCTTCCCTGGGGGCTCCCTCCCAGTAGGGAAGTCTTCAGAGGAAGAGGGAGAGGAAGCAAGGCCACAGGCTGGGGACCAGGCTCGTAGGAATGGGGCCGGGATTCCTTTGACTTAAAACACGTCATCCCGCATGGCTGACTTCATAAATATCATTAGATCCTACGGTGCCTGCCCAGCCCGCCTGGCCCTGGACGTGAGGAGCTCTGTATCCTGTTCCCAGCCACAGCAGGTGGAAATAGTGTGAACTAATGAAATATCACCAGCGAGTGCCTGTCTGCTGACGGGCAGCGACACTGAGACTGCTGACCCACACACACCAGCCTCCGCCCATCCACCAGATGCAGGGCCTGAGCAGGCTTGGGACACGAGTGGAGGCAGAGAGACCAGCTGGCATACTGTGTGGCCTCGTAAAAGTGGCTTGGCTTCTCTGAACCTCAGGCTTCTCCATCTGTAAAAAGAAGACAGTGATAACAGATATATTGCTGGGACTGTATGAAAGTGTTCAACACATGACCATGTACAGTAGTAGGACCCAGGGGATGGAGAGAATCTCTGCATTGGGAAATTCCTCTGGCCACCCCTGCTGACCCTTGGGAGCCTTGGGGCAGAACGGGGGCTGGGGCCTCACAGCCAGAAAAGTCACTGTGGGTCTCGGAGAGAATTATCTGAGAAGCGTGATGCATGCTGTCAACAGCTCATGGAGGACTCAGGGACTCTCCCTGATGCCTGGTACCTTGAGCACCCCCAAACCCAGCTCCTTAACTGCTTCCTAGGCTCTGAGGGCCAAAGCCTTGAGTCCCTCTGTCCAGGAACTCTCCCTTCCCTATGCAGGTCATGATAGTGGCCAACGCGGGATGACGTCTGGCCCGCCTGGGCTAAGCACAGCTCCGGCCTACGCTTCCGTGGGTAGCCTCCCCCGCCCCCACTGGGGTTAAGAAACTCGGGGCCATCAGGCTGTCCAGTCTGAGCACAAGGCCAGCACACCACAGGGCACTGCTAGCCTCAGGGACAGAGGAGCCTCTCTCCTCAGCTTGGGCATAGCCGCCTCCTCCAGGTGTGCTCACGGGACTTGTTAGCCTCTCGGCAGATTCATGCCTGAGCCCTGATGGCCTCTTCTCCTTAGGAGCCTGGTCCAAGGAGTCACCGTACCTTATTGCCAGGGCTTCCCACCAGTTGTGGTAGTCGCTCTGCTAAGTTGCCTCTTGCCCTACACCAGCCCAAATCACACAGCCCTAGCATTGTGGTGAAGACAGACCCATTACTTGGCATTAAAGCCCCTGTGAAACTAACCAAACTAATGAAAAAGTGAAGTCCACCTGAGTTAGTACAGCAAAGGGAAAGCGCGATGTCTCAAGATGGTCCACACAGGGCTAGCAGTGCCTGTCCTGCTTTACCACCACGGGGAGACAATGCTTCCAAAGCAGAAAGACTTGAGTACCAATTGCAGCTCTCCACATACTGTCCATCTGAGTGACCTTGCACACATCACTAACGCTCTCTGTGACTCTGTGTCTTCAATCCTCTGAGGACTACCTAGGGTGGATGGAGGTAGCAGCAAGCAGAAGGAAGTAGACACGAGGTAGGAGGAACACAGTGCAGCAGAAAGGAATTGCAGAAACCTGGCTGAGATCCTGTCTCTGCCCTGTGACTTCAGACAAATTGCTCAACCTCTCTGAACCTTATTTGTTCATCAGTAAAACAGGAATGGCATATCCTGCCTCTTGAAAGGATGGAGGAGAGACCCAGAGGCCAAGCATAGTTTCTGGCTGTAACTGGTTGGAGCTGATTCATGCAGAGCTTTCCTTACTCTAGGTCCTGGGATTCTCAATTCCTGTGTCTCCCAACGGGGTTTCTCGCCCCATAAACAGCCCCAGCCTCCTCCATGGAAACAGCTCTGACGACCGAGTCATGCAGAATTTGTCCTCCTGTTCATCTCACAGCCCAAGATATGGAAGATTCTCCCCTGCAGATGCGCTTCACTGTGTACATCCCTCATGGTTGCCAGAGCCATCATCCTATCCAGGCTCTGACCCCAGCCTCCCCAGCCTGTCCACAATGTGTCCCTCCCATCCATGAAGGCAGTGGTCAGCGAGGGACTCGTGGAGCCTCCCTTGTACAGTCTCTGTGTGGAGGCCTGGCATCCTCGGGGCACGGTCAAGGGCTGGACAGTGCCAGCTCCCTGGAGATGCTTTTTGAGGCTGGGGATGAGAGGAGGAATGATGCTTGGAGCTCATCTTCAATGATGAATATTTGGCAAATTCATTCATCGAGTCATCCATCCATCTGTCCATCCGTCTATCTGTCCGTCTGTCCATCCATCCATCCATCCATCCATCCATCCATCCATCCATCCATCCATCCATCCATGCTTTTCAAAATACACCTCTTGGAAAGTCATCTCCAATCCAAGACACATCAGAAACCACTTTGCAAACCCTCCATAAAAGTGCATGTGCCTGTGACATTTTTGTATACAGTTTTAAGAAGTCTGGAGCCTCCCCTGAGCTCAATGTCAGACCCCCAACTGAGTGGGCTTACAGGTGGGAGCCGGAGACACAAAGAGCATTTCTGTCCTTCAAGGGTGGGTCATGGGTCATCGTATGAAATTGCTGACTCCTGTCTCCGAGCCCCAGATCATGGCTGGAAACAGCAGGGCCCTCAGCACCCAGTATCTCTGCCTGTCTCCCCACCTGTGCCATAAGTCTACAGTCACGAGAACGTGTCATGTGGGGAGCTGCCCTGGCCTTGTTATGTGGGACGGTACCTGTCTCGTTCCTGCCCTGGCCTTTTTCTTTCTTTGCAGGCTTTGGAGGAAGGGAGCATTACTTCCATCTGAAGTGGTCATGGAAGGCTTCGTGGAGGAGGCAAGCCCTGCTTGGGCCTCAATGCTGAGTGCTGGAGGGAGGCAGGGGCCAAGGGTTATTAATAGGCCTGGCTCAATGGGCTCAGGGAGGTGAATGTGATACAGACACTCAGCACCATGGTTGGGGAGTACCTGACACCGGAAGGGGAGGGGGCCGGGGGCAGTGGGGAGCACAACCTCCCAAAATAGCTAGGGCACAGACCTATTTAAGTGGTCCTCCCACTGCACAGCTCACTTCCCACAGGACCTCCCACCAGCCCCGTTTCCAGTGCAGGCTCCAGCCTTCGCCCCCACTCCAGGTGAGTGGCAGCTACAGAGGAGGATGGAGGGTCAAGGCCAGCTGGAAGGAATAACCAAGTCTCTGTACCAGGGGTTGGGGAGCAGCGGAAGCAGGGGGTGAGAGCATGGCTCTGCCTGGGGCTTGGCCAAAGCCTTCCCACTGGCTAAACCTCAGATCCTATCTGTGCCTCTCAAAGGATGGAGGCAATACCTGTGGACTCTCGGCTACCTTCAGAGATGACTCAGAGAGCAGCAGGAAAGGAGGAGGGGGCACAGAGGGCAGATGCATGGGCCTAGTGGCACTGTCTGGTGCACTGCCAGGGCACTCTGGCTGGAGAGTGGCATTGAGAAGTCAGCAAGAGCAGGAGGGAGGTGTGAACACCTCGCCAGAGGCATGGTGTCTGGGACCTGTCCAGGATGCGCAGGACTGGATAGGTCACTAGTGAGGCCCCTGAGATGGCCACTAGCCCAAGTCAACGAACTCAGGGGTGGACTTTGTTCATGGTGTGTCCTTAGACCACTCACAGATCCTCTTTAGCCTCAGTTTACCCACCTGTATAGCCTCAGGGTCCTTAGCTAGGGCAAATGATTCTCTGTCTGGGCATGGAGCAAGCAGAGCCTGGGAACCCAGCAGTCCTGCCCAAGGGGCTCCACAGTGGGCAAGGCAGGGCCAAGGCTGCCGAGGGACCTGGGGAAGCCTCATGTCCAGAGCGCTCAGGTTGGGAGCTGCAGGCTCGGCACCTTGGAAGCCAGCTGGCCAGGGGCAGCCTGAAGGAGCTGACTCAGTGAGAGCAGGCAGCCGGAGCTAGGCGCTCCTACGGTTTCCAGGAAGGGCAGCCCTCCAGGGTTGGACCAAGGGAGACCATGTTGACAGCAAGTGTCAGGGAACTTGAGCTCCTGGGCTGCGGAGCAGCTGTCCCTGGTCCCTACCACAGAGAGCCACCACAGGCCCTGCCCCAGCCCGTCTGCTGGTACCTGAAATTGGAGTCTCCAGGTCTCACTATGGGGGGACATCCATGCCTCCAGCGCAACAGACTAAGAGTCCAGAGTTGAGGAAGGTCACCACCCAAGGTCAGGTAGGGTCTTAGTGCAGCTGCTGATTTGCAGCCCAGGTCTCATGCCTTCTAACCTTCATGCAGTACAGAAGCAGCTGGTTGCAGACTGAACCCTTGGGAGGCCTTGAGGGAGATGCATCTGGTCCCTGGCTACATCAAGATAGGAAATGTCATGTTCCACATAGGCAACATTCAGAATACAAAGCCTGGGTCTAGAAAGTGTGGTCTGGAGGTGTCCCCCACCCCGCAGCATACACCAACCTCCTATACAGCCTCCCAGGAGGCAATGTACAGGCAATCCTGTAGCTCCCCACACCCCCACTGCCCCAAAGAGGCTTGTGCGAACTCTGGGAAAAGGAAGTAATTTGTGGGGATCTGAGAGCCCATTTTTGAAAAGTCAAGCTAGCCTAAAACATAAAAGAGTCAAGTTAAGTTGAATCAGGTTTTAGAAAATGCACCCCTGTCAGATGTGGGCCGGGGCTCCCCCAGAAAGCCTGGCAGCTCCTGCTTGTCCCTGCCACCAGCTCTCAGTCCGGTGTGTGGGTCAAGTTTCTGCAACCTCAGCGCTTAGATTTTGCAGCATAAATTTGCAGCATCCAGAACAGACAGGAGAGGAGGCTGAGGGAGGAGAAGAAAAAGGCTGATCAAGGACCTAGGGACCCACAGGCGCGCGGGCCGGGCGACCCCCTGAGCGTCTCTTCATTTTCCCCAAGCGGCAAAGACACTGTGCTACCGAGATCGGATCCTGCCGAGTGCCCTTGAAGGCAGGCGAAGGCTTCAGAGTCAGCCGGCTGGTGGCGCGGGGCGCCCCCTAAATCCCAAAGGTCTTGCCCCGGACTGTGAGCGCGGGCGCAGCCCACCGAGGTCTTGAGAGCGGGACCGGGCTCAGCGGGCGCAGGTCCGCGGCCCGCGCGGCACGGTGGCGCGGCGGGACTGAGCGGCTCCGGCTGCGCGCAGAGCCGGGCGTCCCCTGGCGCGGTGCCAAGCCAGGCGGGCGTGCGCCTGGCGCGCGGCACTGCAGCGCTGGTCATATGAGCAGAAATGATGAGAAAAGCACTTTTTAATCTTTTCGCACTTGCTCTGCCCGCTCAAACAGTTGCAGGATGTCGATGACAGACTTGCTCAACGCTGAGGACATCAAGCAGGCGATTGGAGCCTTTGCAGGTGAGCGGCGCTCTCCCCTCTTCCGCCATGTCCCCTCACCTGCCACCTTCGCCCCTGCATCCCGTGGGCCGGCACCTGGCCTGCAAATGCCCGCGCAGCTTGAAGGGCGCTGGCGGGGTCTGGGCGGGAAGAGTCCCCAGCATTTCCCAAACTCTGGTGCAGCAGGGACTCGGCCAGGGCGCGGCAGGAAGCCTAGATCCCGGAGCCACACAAACTTGAGGGTGTAGGAGGGTGGCCGCCCTGGGAAGGCTGTGTGTGGGTCTAGTACCAAGGGCAAAGCAAGACTAGGGTCAGTGGAAGGGCCGTGGGGGGTCTTGTGCTAACCGGGACTTCCCCTTTCTAATACATGGAGGAGTGCAGGGGCTCACACCTGCTTGGTGAGCAACCGCTTTTCTCTACCCTATTCTGGACAAGGTTTACAGCAATGGCGCCTTGCTGGACCCCCAACTGTGCAAACTCCCCTCCTGGGGTTCAAGGCCCCTCACTGCCAGAGGTGACCTTCTGAAAGCTGGCCCTGGGGTTCACCCAACGTGTGCAGCCCCTCCGCAGTCCCCCAACTCCCAGGCTCCAGGAAGGGGAGCTGCTGCTTCACCTCTTCTGGCTGCTCTGAACCTCTGAGCTTAGTTGCTCCTCTTCCTGATGGGAAGTTTCCCTTCACCCAGATGGGGAAACTGAGGCTGGGAGAGGATGGGATACTTGTCCAAGGTCATCAAGCCTGGCAGAGAGATATTAGGAAAAGGTGGTGTCCAGGTGGTGCTGGTCGCTGCCCCAGTACCAGAGGTGGGCAGACCAACATTCCTCCTCGGCTCTGGGCAGAGGAGAGAACACCACTTGCCCCAGTTCCCTAACATACACAGGGCCACAGCTTAACTTGGTACCCGTCCCTGGCTGTTTTTAAAAAAGTCATAATACGCAGAAAGGTGGGGGATAGGAAGGGCCATTCCCTTCCTGCTTGACACCTTCCCCTGGGCGCAGGATGCTCTGGGAAGCCACTCCACCCGGGCACTCCACAAAGTGAGCCACCTGCTCTGCTTTGCCTGGAGCCACTTTGCCACCTCTGAGAAGAAACTTAGCCAAGTGGCCCTGGTCTGGGGTGGAAGCTGGCTGACACACATATGCACCCTGTCACCAGAATGTATTTCTGCAGTAAAGCCAGGACTTCTAGGTCTTCCCCTCCTCCTCCTCCTGCTGTGTGACCTTGACAGAAATGTGTCCTCTCTGTGTTGATTTTCTAACAACCCAGTCTGAGGCCAGGAAAGTGCGTGCACGCGTGCACACGTACACACACACACACACACACACACACACACACACCATGGAACCAGCTTCCGTTCCCCACCTGCCACGCCACTGCCCAAATGCTCTGGGGAGAAAGGGCTGTGGGGAGGCCAAAGGTTTCTGTTTGGGTTTTTAATGCCACCCCTATGCTTGCCCAAATGTGCATAGCAGGTAAGAGCCAGGCTGGAGAGGCAGGGCTTCCAGGCATGAGCCTTCCTCTTCTCCAACAGGACATGACCTTGAGGATACACCCTCCCCTTGGTGGACCCTTTAGCCTTCAGCCCCCCAGAGGTGCATTTTCCAGAAGCCACTGTGGGACTGATTACCAGCGCTGCCTTAACACCTCCCACTCACCCACCCTCCCCTGCGGCCCCTTCTCTGACCCCCTCTTAACCCGAGCCTCCCTCCCACAGCTGCTGAGTCCTTCGACCACAAAAAGTTCTTCCAGATGGTTGGCCTGAAGAAAAAGACCCCGGATGATGTGAAGAAGGTGTTTCACATCCTGGATAAAGACAAGAGCGGCTTCATTGAGGAGGAAGAGCTAGGGTAAACTGAGGCCGGCAGGGTGGGGGGGACAGACTCTTGCTTTCGGATCCACATTGGAGCTGCCCCTCTCTCAGCACCCTTCACCCACAGACAGGGCTGAGACCCAGGGCACCAGGGAAAATGGTTCCCTGCCCTGATGCTTCTGGAAGAACCAAAGCCTCAGCTCAAAGTGCAACTAATTAGGTTAAATTATAGCCACTTAATATTGTTAATGGAATGATGCTCGTTAATAATTCAATACAAATGAAGAGGCAGTTGTCCTCATTGCACCGGGGCAAGGCAGAAGACCTCAGGATGGGACTGCATTGATTTCCACCTCCACCATACTGCCGCCCCCACCCTTTCTGGACCAGAGCTTTCAGAGCTGTCTCCGGGCAAGCTCTGGAGACCCCGGTCTGGGGAGTGAAGCAGGGAGGAGGCGGCTCGGGCCAGGAAATGCAACACTGACTCTGCACAGAACCCTCCCCTGTCACTTGCCTTAGCCACCTGGCCCATGTCTGCCAGCCCAGCTGTGCCTTATGTCACTCTCTGGCCAAGGCTGCCTTGGATTTTGTCAGAAAGTGACAGAGAAGGATATGGAGAGAGCCCTTCTAAGTAGGAACTTCTCCCACCTTTCTCGTCTCTTCCTTAAACCATCTCCCAGGCTACATTCTTTCTGGAACCTTCTCCTACCCACCCCATTCCACAAGCACATACAAACATATGGGGCAACTCCTCCCTGTCGCCTTCTCTAGGAGGCCTCCCCCACTCTCCTCTGAGCACCCTCAGCTTCCACTATCACAGTACCCATCAGTCCATGCGGGTGCCCCGGGGCCCCTGACCACCAGGCTGCTTATGCAGGTATATTTCTGAGATCACCACAGTGCAGTGTCCCCAGCCCCCTCCACAGCCTGGGCATAGAGAAGGCACTTAGTGGTCATTTCCTGTGCAAATAAACACCGTCAGGTGCCCTCCCTGCACTGATGTGGACCCTCCGCAGAAAACAGCCTGTCCCTCCTGCACTCCCACATGCGGCCAGCTACCTGGCCAGCCCAGCTCCACGCATGCCCACTGCTCCCTGCCCATCCCGGCTGCCCCTTCTCTGTGCAGATGCCAGCCCGCCAGCCACACCATGTTCAGCCAAGGTGACCTTGGTCTGACTACTTCTCTTGCTTCCTCCTTTTCCTCCCCCAGATCCATCCTAAAGGGCTTCTGCTCAAATGCCAGAGACTTGTCTGCTAAAGAAACCAAGACGCTGATGGCCGCTGGAGACAAGGATGGGGACGGCAAAATCGGGGTTGACGGTGGGTGCCATGACCGGGGTTCTGGGTACGGTGTGGATTCTGGAACGTTTAGATGCTGAAAATGTAGTTATATTTACCATAGGAAGAGGAGATTAGGGTAAGAGCGACAACCTCCTGAGCCTGAGAATTTCGCCATACAGCCAGACAAAAGGAACACAAGATACCAAAAGTTCTATAGTTTTCTACATTTGAACAACCCAGGAAGAACAGATTCTTTGTTTTCTTTCTTCCCTTGCTGAGCAGGGGGGTCAAAGAGAATTGGCATTTTTCTCTGCCCTTTGCCTAGGTTCTGGTCGGGTTCTGCCTATGCTGGCTTTGTGACCTTGGGCCATCTCTCTCCTTCTCTGAGCGTGAGGATTCCATCTGCAACCCTAGGAGACAAGGCCAGCGATTCCCAAGGGCCCTCCGGCTCTCAGTCTCCAATATCAGGGATAGAAATTCCTTATCTCTTGCCCGCCCTCAGCATCTATCTCATCCTGGTGTCCTGTAACCTTGAGTCTCAAGATAGGTTTTGGGGTCATGCAAATAGACCATCCCAGCCCAGTAGGACAGCCAGCTAACGCAGCCTGCCAGGAGGCTCCTGGGAATCAGGGAGTTGGCTTCACAAACTTTGCTCTTAGGGAGTGGAGGGGAGGAGCTAGCAGCCCTTCAGCCCACATCCTTGTCCACCTGGTCCTCCTTGCCATCTGTGGGAATCCATCCTAGTATTGCCATTACTGTCCCTCTTAGCATCATGCATTTTACACAGACCCCCAAGGCGCCTGGCCTAGTTCAGGCAGCCAGGGAGCTAGGTGAGGGGCTCAGGATTTAGAACACACCTGCCTACGTCTCTACAGCCTGCTGTCACTATCCACTCCGCCGTGGCCTTTGTGGCAACTTAAGAGAACACTGTAGGCAGCTGTCTTCGAGTCCAGATCCCAGCCTTCCTAGCCACATGACCTTGAGGAAGTCACTTAACTGCTCTGGGCCTCAGCATTCCCGTCTTTTGACTACAACAAGGATGGTTCTGGTCCCGCAGGCTCATCATGAGGATTAGAAGTGTGCTTAGAACAGATGCACCATAGAGCGAGGGCTCCCTGAGTGTCTGTCAACTAAATCAAAATGACATCAGGACTAGATGGCATATGTCCTTTTTTTTTTTTTTTTTTTTTTGATGGAACCAGGGATTGAACTCAAGCTTTTGTACTTGCCAGGGAAACGCTTATTCTACTGAGCCATCTCCCCGGCTCCTGCGTGTGTCCTTTTATACCCACCATTAAACAGTATCTCACACCAGGCGGGGACCTACTCACCATCTGTTGCCTGGGTGAAGCCCAGGCCCCCAGGCCCCACTTCCTCCTCTGCCCCTCCCCAGCGGTGACCTTCAATGAGGTCCATATCTGGGTGCTCTGGCCTGGCTCATGGGATGTGCGTGCTTACCCTATGCCCTGCTTGGACTCGTTACGGGATTTTGATGGCTACAGACACAAAATTGCTTGGGAAAGGTACAAAGATCCTGACAGTGGCTGCAAGTGTATGAAAGGTTGCTTTGCGAGAAACAAGAATGGAGAATTGCTACCAAGGAGACGTACAGGGAGTGTCCTGCCAATGAGCCAGCTGCTTGCATGAGCAGGAAAGGAGGGAGATGGTTTTGGAGGGGCCAGAACCCAGAGGACGCTGGTGAGCACTGGTGGCTCGGTGGCTCTAGGGGACCTGGCTGAGTGGCGACTGCTTCCCCACACCCCTCCCTCACAGATCCACAGCAAGCTCTGGGTCCCACTGTGACGCCAGCCTGCGTTTCGGGAATGGGGCCCCTGTTTCGATTTGCAACTGATCGGCCACAGCTCAGGAGCCCTAGACAGGGTCTTCATGGCCGGTTGCTCACAGGCAACCTGAATGATGAAGACAAACCAGGACAGCCCCTGGCCTGGTTCCCTCCCTCCCTCTCTGCCATAACTGGGTCTGAAGGAGCTGACTACTCTCTCACAGCAGACCCTGGAGACATTTCCTGGCTCGCAACTTAGTGCCTAGCACCGGGGAAGGCAAAGATGAGGGCTCTAAGCCCAGCGTAGATCAGCACCAGTCCTGGCCATGTGGCTCTGTAACCCAGAGCCCCCTCCTTCCTCCTGTGTAACCTGCCCCTGATGACACGCAGGCTGAGCGCAGTGACCAGGGTATAGCCAGTGCTCACCGAACAGCAGCTGCGGTGCTATTTTTGTTCTAGCTACACGTTGTTTGCAGTGCTGCAAACAGTACTCCAGGCTGAGTGCCCCTTCACCGAAATGCTGGGACCAGAGGCATGTCAGGCTTTGGAGTGTTTTCACATTTTCAGATAGTTGCATAGTATTATTGTGACACTCCCCAAGTTCCAAATTTCAGATTTTTGGACTAGAGATGTGAAGTCTGTGCCAAGCAGAGCAGGGCACTCAGGGGATGGTCACTGACAGGCTTGGGGTCCTTAGGCTGCTGTGCCACATACTGGAAGGGCTGCAGAGAGGCCTGGGTAAGATGCTGACATCAGCATAGCCTCTAGCAAAGATAAGGAGGGCAGGAGCAGCCAGGGTCAGGAAGAGTGGCTGCTTGGAAGGAGGCAAATCAGTGCTCGGCATGGAGGATGCACCTGCACCGGTGCTGGAAGGGCGGACGATATAAGCACAGAGACAGGCAAGGAACTCAGAAGTCCAAGGTCACACAGCCAGCAAGCATGAGAGCCAGGGTTCAGCGAGGTCAGTGTGCCACACAGTCCAAGCCAGGGCCACCCTGAGCCAGTGCACTGAGCTCTTGGCCCACACAGGCCAGCTCAGGAGATGAGGCAGGTGGGCGGCGTGGGTCAGCCTGCACCTCTTGCTTTCATGATGGGAGATGCAGACACGCTGGCCACTCCCATGTTCCAACCCAGGAAGGGCGGGCATGGTGACACCCCTCGGGCAGGCCCTCTCGGGACACCGGCAGCTCTGTTCCCTGTGCTCTGCTTCGCTGTGGCTCACCAGAAAGGCAGAGAGTCACTGCCCTGAGGACACACTCACCTTCAAGGTGCATAGCTCCTCCCCAGCCTCTGAGCATCTGCGCTCCAAACCTGGGGTCAGATGATCAACCTATCTGAGGTCCCCTGCAGCTCTGAGCTCCCACCTGTGCAACAGGGTGAGTGCTACACATAGGTGCCTGAATCAGGACTTGGGCTTGGCTGTATGACCTGGAAGGACAACAGCTATGCAGCTACCATCATGAAGCACTGTGTGGGTGCCAAGGACAGCTAGAAAGTTAATGCATAAAGCACTAGACACAGGTGCACCGTGTCTAGTGCTTTATGCATTAACTTTCTAGCTGTCCTTGAAGTGGATGCCATTGCTATTCCCATTTTATAGATGGGAACACTGAGGCTCGGAGGGGCGAATGTCGGCCTAAATCCTACGGCTAGAGAGAGAAAAGGTCAAGATCCAGGTCCAGGTTGGTCTGGTCCCAAAGCTGTGCTGCCTGCCTTGTGGGTTCACACAGAGGTTAGGGGCACCATGCCCTTGTCACATGCTTGCTTCTTTCCCTAATTGGGAGGTCAGTGCCACTGGACAGGGCTTGATTTGGTTGTTCTTGTTGTTGTCCTGTCTGCAGCCTTTAGAACAGAGCCTGTCACTTAGCAGGAGAACAAGAAATGTTTGTTGAATGAATGAATGAATGAATGAATGAATGAATGAATGAGTAAATGAATGAATGAATTTATTCAGCAAGCAGGAGTGAGGAGGCATGAATTCCACATGCAGGGAGAGGCTGCCTTCAGGTGGAGGCTGGAGACCTGGGCAGGTGGGCTGGGGTCTTTGTAGCCATGGGTGCTGGGGCAGCTTGGCACTGCCTCTGCCTTTGTTCCCAGTTCTGTTCGTCCAAGGTGAGAGATTGTTTCCCAGGTTCCTTACCATCCTGGGTTGCAGAGAGAGGGGGAAGACAAAGCTCTAATAATAAGTCTTTACTTTCTGGTGTCTGGGGTGATGATTTCCAGGAAGCTCAAAGGCTTTTATAGATGTGATCGATTGCTTCTCAGTAGCCACCCTCCAAGGCTGGTTTGAGCCAGTTAAGGGAGGGTTTAAGGCAGAAAAAGGAGAGAAGTGGGAAAGGGATGGAAGGCACCCCAGGGCCAGGCTGTCACTGCAGACCAGGCAGGAAAGTGGGCAGCCGCTCTCCATAACCAGAGGCTCCCTCGCCTGAGTGATTCTGTAAGAGCAGCCTACACACTTGCCTTTCCCACAAGTCACCTGGTGGCACCCATCATGCCCCCCCCCCCGGGGAACCACAGCCTCCCAACTCTCCTGGGAGCGGGGAGCCATCACTATCCTCAATGTGCAAGGGAGGAAACTGAGGCACAGAGAGGCTGAGTCACACACCCAGGGCAACTGAGTGGCACAGCCAGTCCTAAAACCTGGTGGTGCTAGCAGGACCCCCCTGTGCAGGTGTGCCCTGCAGAGCTCTTAAGCTCAGTGGCCACACCCAAGGGCGGTACAGACTGCACAGGGTGGAAGTTTGGTCGCACTGCACACAGCTGTGCTTTCATCTCATGCCAGCCTCATAAGAGTTCCACAGGGCTCCTTTGGAGAAAACCAAAGCCTGGGGCTCGCTCCAACCCTGACCCCCCAACATACAGCTCTCAGTGAGTTCCACAGGTCACATATACAGGCACAGTCCATTTCTGTCGCCTCCCAGTCCTAGGGATGGACCCACTTTCCTAAACTTCAAGCCTTTTGCGAGTCAAGAGCCTGTCTTTTGCATTCTGCTGCCTTAGCCAGAAAATTTAGTCATCATTACTGCCCGACCGGGACACCACCCGTGTGCCAGAAGGCGTTCGCTTTTCCTGCTTTCTTTCTGGCAAAAATCTGTTCTCTTTTATCCTTAAGTAGCCTATTGAACCGGAGCTAGAGAGTGGAGGAGGCTGTGGGGCACAGCCCACACCGGGATGGACAGAGGACAGGACCACCCTCCAATGGTGCCGGCCCCACCCAGGAAAGGGACTTCTCTTCCCTTGGGCCATCCACTCTGCTTCCATAATGTGGGGATAAAAATACCCATCTCACTGCTGAGTTGCTGGAATTAAGTGAGTGTTCCGGGAATGATGCCTTTCCTCTTTGGTGATACGAGTGCTTTTGTTCCTACGCCTCCTTCACTCCTTTTGGAAGTTGCGGAATCCCAACTACACCAGAATTGAGATCAAGTCCAAGAAAAAAGTGAGGAGGAGGAGAAGGAGGAAGGGAGACTCTCATCTCCCTTCCCCTGCAATGCCAGGCTGCCAGCCCCTTTGGGAATTGATTTCCAAGCAGGGCAGGATGCATGCATCAGGGCCCGGGCTCAATCCTGATGACCAGGTCTTGAGGCAGAGAGCGCTTTGTTATCTGTCCCTGTGCCCACACAGCAGCTGCAGGAGGGCTAGGGGACAGGGGCAGTGATGCCCACCGAGAGGTGTGGCCCCTGAGGCCCAGTGCATGCTGAGTACCCAAGTCACAGAGGGCACCCTTGCTGCATGGGTCCCGGGTCTCCTGACTGCAGCCCCACCCCTGCACTCCGAGCTGTGTCTTTGGGTTATAAATGGTTCCGGTGCTCACAATCTGCTCCTCTCTATTCCCGGGTGCACTTTCCACAGCTCCGACCTCCTGCTGCACTAGATAAGCTAGAGGAGGCCGTGCGGCTTATGTAACCAGCCTCCTGGAAAATGGAGCAGCAGTTGGAGTGGAAGAAAATGTGTGTGTCCCTGCCCTCTGCATCTAGGAGCGGCAGCTTGAGATGGGACGCAGGGCCAGCGCTCTGAGTCTTTGAGAAAGACATGCGCCTGGGCATGAGTCACTTTGAAGACAGAGTCTTTCTGGATGAGTGACTCAGCCTCAGTTTCCCTGTAAGTGAAATGGAGACAGGAGAGCCAGGGAGGAAGAGATGGGATAACACGTCCCCCAGCATCTGGCACTGAGCGGGCCCCCAGCATGGTCTATGCCGCCTCCTTGTGGCTGCCTACCCTGACCCCAAGTGACCCTGTAGGATAGGAAGGCGATCCCTGTCTGTACTGTGAATTTATAAGAAACTGAGCCCAGGAGCTATTTAGAGGCAGGTGATAAACCAGGAGCCAAACCCTTCCTGCTGTTCCCCATGTTGGAGGCGAGGAGCCTGGCTTCCAGACGCTGACTCAAAGAGTCTCAGTTTCACTTGGGACTCTTAGTGATCCACTGGTCTCACCTGTCAATAGCTTCTAATTTTGTCCAATCCCCACAGCACCCTGGCCTGGGGCAGACCTAATTAGGCTAATTTCAGTTTCCTAAGGGAAAGAATAAAATCTGCCTGTCCACTGACTTCCTCCCTTGCCTTTTCCATCGCCTTCCGATTGGACAAGGAGGACCAGGGCAAGTGGGTCCCAGGGAGCCCTGGGAAGGCATCTGGTGGCAGAAGTAGTACCATAATGTACACATCTTGCAAGAGAAAGAAAATTCTGGATCCCTCCAAAAGAACACTCCCCACAAGCCTAGACAGCAATAGTGGATTTAACACCCCAAGTGCCAGGCCCTGTGCTAGGCACTTCTCACCCATCTCCCCACATGCTCACCTCATACCATAGCTCTGGGTATGAGGTCTTGTGCTCAGTAGTCCCATTTTACAGATGAAGAAGCTGAGGGCCCAACTCAGATCGATGGCTCATCATGGAAACTTTTACCTAGTCTGTGGGGTTTCCGTGTCCTAAGTTTAGATCTATGTGCTTCTTAGTTTCAGAATTGTTATGGTTATTGTTTCAAAGATCCAACTCGAGTCAGTTGTGCCAAGATCCAGGGAGGTAAAATGAACATTTATAAGCCAGGTGCCAGGATCTGTTTGTATCTTCTCACCTGCTTTTCCATAGATGCGCAAGCAAGCTTCATGTACACTTCACAAACAAGAATGCTGAGGCCCAGAGAGACACATAAGAGACCATAGCCAGCCAATCAGGTGGCACAAGACTGAGACCCATTCTGGACTTGCTGGCAGGTGGTAGGAAGGCAACAGGTGGAGCCAGGAAAAGGGGAGAAGCGATGGAGACAGACAGTGCCCTGGGAGCAACAGCAAGGCTAACAAGATAGAGTGGTCCCCTCTTTTCCAGGAAGGCGCCAGCTGTGTTGCTGACTTGGTTTCAAGGTGACTTGAGGGATAGAAGTGTGTGGATTACAGCACACAGCTATCAGGAGCTGAGTACCTGCTGAACGCCAGGCCTGTGACCTAGAGATTCAGTGCAGGCCTGCTGAGCAGCCCCAGGAAACAGGTCTTGGCGTGACCTGCATGGTGAGGAAACAGAGGCACGACAATGGGGTTTCTAGTCACAGGTCCCAGGAGTGAGAAAGGGGAGTTGCTTCCCTCACTCCCGGGGCTGTACCAAGCCTATGTAAGAGCTGGCGGTACACTCTCATGACCAGATAGCTCACAGAGGAGAAAAACATGGCCAAGGAGGGGCACGTGACTTGCCCAGAGAGGCTAGCAGGTAGCAGAGCTCAGACCAGAGCCCTTCCGGGTCCTGGGCCAAGTCTGCAGACCTAGACTTTACCCTAGACATTGCTGGTTTGGTCATTTGTTTATCTTGAAGGCGAGACCTGAACATTTTAGAGGAGACCTTTTGCTGGGACAGCTGTGAGTTAATTGGCAGGTTCCTAAGAGTTTTGCCCTGAGGGTGACAGGAAGAGGACAAAGAGTGGCCCCTGCCCTCAATTTCTCTACAAAGGCCCTGGGCAAGGTTCTGAGGAGATAAAATTAGAATCCTGTGTCCTGCAAAGGGCCAGGCAGTTTGACCATTCTGACTTCCCAGCTGCTTCAAAGCAGATCCCAGGGTGGGCAGAGGGACTGATTTAGGGACTCTAAAGAACCCCTCAAGCCCAAAATACCTCCCAAAGTCAGGCTCAGAAAGGCCTGGCTTCCTACCCTTTGGAGTTTTTGTCACTGTCCCTTGGTCCCCCTCACACCAACTGTACCAGGTCCTCCTGCCCAGTGTGGCCCAGAGGGACTTTCTTCTGAGGAGCACTCGGAGAGCCCCAATTCCAGGGAGAAGCGCACAGCTCGGGGGCCCAAGACAAGGAAGGGTGACTCTGGCCAGTTTGCTAGGTTATGAGGCAGGACAGAAAGCTCTCTCTCACACAGCGGCTGGACCATGACCACCACTAGGAGCAGCCTCTCTGGGCTCATAGAGGGTGCTTCCCTTCCCCATCTACCAAGTAGGACTCATCCTGCTCACCTCCCAGGACTGTCTGAGGGTTACCCACAGTAAGTCAGCGCTTGAGGGAGCCTAAGGACTCAAGCACCATGGCCCTAACTCTCGGCACCTGCCGTGAGTCTGCCTGCCAGGGAGAGGGGTGAGTAGAGAGAAGGGTTCCCTGTCCCTCCTAGAGTCTGCATTCTGGTAGGAGGGGGAGATCGACAAAAATAAGCAAGTACATCAATGAGATCATTTCAGAGTGTGCTGAGTACCATGAAATAAATAATAAAGGCGAATGTGACGGAGCCACGCAGTGGCGACATTTGAGCTGGGACATGTGTCACTCTATACCTAGGTCAAAGTAGGTCAGAAAACCCTAGGGTAAGCAAGGAAGACCAAGAGTGTATGGAGCTGGAATTGCATCTGCTGTTATGACCATGGCCAAATAGCTTAACTCTTGGGGCCTCAGTTTCCCCATCTGTAAAATGCAGACAAATGTGTGTCTCCCTTGCACTCGCTGCTAAGAGTTCAAACAGATAGTTACACAAGGTGCTGGCCATGTAGATGGCCAGGAAGTGTGAGTTACCAGCTTACTAGCTTCAGAGACGAGCAGAACCAATGAGAGTTCTAAGGATAAAAGCATCTCAGAGGCGACACAGATCCTTCCAGGTCCTGTAAGCTCGCAGGGCCCCACGCTAAGAAGACAAGTCCTCTGGGGCCTGGCTTATGGGGATCCTCTGAGACTCTCTGGGATTTTGCTATTGTGGGGTTCCCTCCCAACCATGCAGTTACCGCTCAGCCCGAGAGCCTCGGGGTGTGGACATTCCCATGGGGTGAAGCCTTGCTGGTGTCTATGTCCTACCCCAAACCCCAAAAAGGCAAGGACCCTCACCTGCCAGGCCCACAGCCAAGCTATCTCCATGACACAGCTGCTGTCCGTTGATTTCTGTTTTTTGACTTTTAAATTTGAAACAATTTTAGGTGACACTGCGGTGGTAGTGGTGTGGTCCCTATCTCCCTTCCCCTGCTTCCCTAATAACATTTCATGTAACCACGAGGAAACATGGAACTACATTGGTAGATTTTACTTCTGTGCTCCATATGAGGGGGGCCCATGTATGTTTTGTGGCCTTTCTGGAGTCATTTACACCCAGCTTCTTTGTTCCCCACCAGGAACCCCTACAGCCCAATTCCTCACTATTTGTGGGCAAAGGAACTGAATGCAGGGATGCACTTTCCAGCAAATAAGATCCCAGCAAGCCTGGGAGACCCCGTCTGCACCCCTCCTTGTGCCCTCCCTTTTCTAGAGGTGACAGGGACTTACCCACAACCATACGCTGCAGGTCCAATGTGGCATCTCAGAGACAGAGCGGTGCCTAATGGTGAACTCCTGGTCCTCCTAGCTCCTGGAGGGGAAAACAGTAGAGAAGTGCAGAAAAACTGCGGACACTGAGCCTCAGTTTCCACCTTTAGAACAAACATAACAAGAAATGAAGGGCTGAGTCCCCAAGTCAAATATGCATAAAGCGATTAGAATAGTGCTGGGGGGCACCCCACCCTGTGGTTGACATTGGTGCTGTCCTCATTGTAATGACCATTAATGACAAACATGTGTGACAACATCAGGATACAAGTGATAAGGTGAACTCCATCCACTCACCCGTTCCTCTGTTGGTCATGTAGTTCTGCACGCACGGATTCCAGGCTGCAATAGCTAAGGAGCAAAGCCCAGCGCTGCTGTGCCCTACCCTGCAGCCCGCCAGACAGCGTCCCTTCCCTTCACCTTTCCTCTGTGACTCACTCAACTTTGTCCTTGTCTTTTGCAGAATTCTCCACTCTGGTGGCTGAAAGCTAAGCAGCACTGATGACCCCAGGCCCCTCACTTCTCTTGCCCCTGACTCCCTGTCTCAGCCCCTCTCGCTGCCCTCCTGCATTTCTGTTCAGTTTGTTTATGTTATTTTTTACTCCCCCTGTCCCCTGCGGCCCTCAAGTGACACTATTCTTCTGGAAAATGCTGGAGAAACAATAAAGGCTGTACCAACCAGGCTCTGCTTAAGTGGGGACGAAGTCCTGGGGGGAGGGCTGAATTTAAACAGAACAGCTATGGCAAAAGGTGTGTCCTCAGCACCTCCTTGACAGCGGTCACTGGGCAAGGCACTCCCCAGGGGTTGCTCGTTTTGGGCCTCGCCTCAGAGACACACCCAAGGGAGGTGAAGGAACTCCTATTTTACAGATGCAGAAACCTAACTCTGCATCCAAGGCCACACAACTTGGTGGCCGTGGAATGCACGTCTACACCCACCAAGAGCCCTTCTCTTACAAATGATAGAAACCCAGGTCAGAGAAACCTGAGTCGTAGAGGAAGGCTGGGTTGGCTTCAGCGTCGGGGCACACAGCTGTGCCCCATGGCACAAGGCGTACCTGCAGCAAGCTCAGCAAGACAGATTTGCTCTTTGCCGTCCACCCACAGGCCCAGATTCCGTCCCATGAACAGCAGTAGCTGAAGTTTATTGAGCGCTTGCTCGTGCTGAGCACGTTCCCAGGCTCCATCAACACACAGTCCCGTGTAGCAATACGGTTCACCATCATCTTCACCATCGTCGGCCTGGTGCAGGCAGGAATCTAAGGCACAGAGAATTTAAATGTCTGCCCAAGGTCGCACAGCACGCAACTGGAGAAGGAACAGGACTGAAAACGTTGGGTCCCTCCCAGCCAGTCACAGTGGCCAGGAAGAGAGATCACGCCCACCTGCAGAAATGAGGAAGGCATTTGTAGAAATGAGAGCTAGGGCTGGGGGGCAATCACGGGGCCCCTGCAGGGGGGCCCTGGGAGAGTCTGAGGCAGAGATCCCTGAGTGGGAGCAGCCACTCCCCCAACCCCCAGGGATTCTCCCTCAACCTGGGCTCGCCCCAGCCCCTTGCCCCAGGGGCGGGGTGGACAGACCACCTTCCGATTGGAGCCAGGTGGAGCAAGCTGTCCCAGACTCCGGGGTGGGGCCTGAACTAGGAACTGATCAGAAGCCACAGCTTGCCAAGGGCCCTCCGGTACTCAGCACACCCTGGAAATGAAACTGGGAAGGCCCAGTGGGTGTGCGGTGGGCGTGGTCTCTCACTGGAAATGGGCGTGGCCTGGTAGGGGAGGCGGGCCAAAGCAGGCAGTCCTGCAGGCAGGCCTATGTCAGGAGCGGTTTAGATTCAGATTGTCATCAGAGTGAGGGTCAACGTTGGGCACTGCCACACCACAGTCGGGGTGGGGAGGAGCATGTTGTTGGGGGAGGGGCCCTCTAGGAGCAAAAAGAGCCCTGGGCGCCTCCTCCTCCTGGGACTAGGAAACTAGAGCCTTGCAGGAACCTGACTGCGTCTAAGGGGACCACGGGGACAGAAACCCAGGTTAGAGAAACCTGAATCGTAGAGGAAGGCTGGTGGGCCTGCAGCCAATCTGACCCGTCACCTCTCGTGGCAGGGATTCTGAGCAGCGAGGGCCTCTGAGTTGTCTGGGACCCAGAACTTTGGCTTCCGAGTCGCATGGAGAGGCCACTGCGGAAAGGCCACAGCTCCTCTGCAATGCTGATGTCCCTTTCTCACCTGTGCCTCCATTCACTGGTTCAGGACAACGGCAAAAGCTACTGTTGGGACAGGAGCTTTGTTAAACCTTTCATCTCAGTCCTTTCTTTTCTTGTCATCCAAAGTATGTAAAGAACTTGAGGAGCCCAGGAGATGGCTCAGCAGAACAAGCACTTGCCTGGCAAGAGCAAGGGCCTGAGTTCAATCCCCTGTTCTGCCAAAAACAAAAACAAAAACAAAAACAGAACTTGGAAAAAATTAGACCCACAAAATAAAAGATCCAGTTAAACATGTGTGACCAAAGTAGATAGATACTTCTCAGAAAAGGTATAAATGGCCAATGTATGCTGGAAAAAAAAAAAAAAAAGTCTCCTTGACTCTGGTTCTCAGAAAAATTCAAATGAAGATGACACTGAGATTCCATCTTACTCCAGAAGGAATGGCCACCATCACAAATTCCAATAATAACAAGTGCTGGAGAGGATATGGGGGAAGAGGAGCCCTTTCTTGGTGGTGGGAGAAGCACAAGCACCCTGGAAACTAGTGTGGAGAGTCCTCAGAAAACTAAGACTAGAAGATCCTTTTGGCCCAGATATTCCCCTTGTAGACACTCTCCTGAAAGAGTTAAAGATGTCATATTACAGTGACACAGGTATATACCCGTGCTTATAAGCGGCACATTTCCTAATAGTTAAATCTTGGAAGTGGTCTAGATGCTCATCAATAGATGAAGTAGTAAAGCGGAGATGTGGAGTTCTACCCTGCTGTAGAGGAAGATAAGATACTTGGAGGCAAATGGATAAAAGTTGAGGTTATCACACTATGTGAAGTAAGTCAGACACTCAAATATCACACAGGTGCTGTTTCAGATAGAAAGACAGATAGCAAAATAAGAAATAAAGAGGAAAGAGAAAGACCTTTTTCAATTGGAAAAGGGACAAGAAATGAAGGGAAAGGTAGTTAAAAAAAAGAATTGAAGATGAAAATAGAGATTTTGCAAACTGGAGTGTAGAAGCACACAAACCCAGGACAAATCACAAATGACTAACAGGGTTTAACACAGGGTCCTAGGCCCTTTATGAAGGAGAGGAGACACAGCCACTGTCGTCACAGCAAATGCTGTGTGTCTGTACAGCCCCAACGCTGTCAAAACGCAGGTGGCCCCACAGCTAAAATCCCCCAGAGCTGCCGGCCTGCTCTCACCGCAGCCATCTCGAACAAAAGCCCCTGCCTTCCACATCGCCCCTAGCCAGCAAGAAGCTGCCAGGGCAATCCGTGGAAGTAGGCTCATTGGGTGAGATGGGGGAACGTAGATGATTAGAGGGACGTAGAAAAGGGGCTGGTGAGATGGCTCAGCGGATTAAAGCACCTGCTTTGGCAAGTTTAGGCAAGTGCAGGGACTGTGATTTGATCCCAGGTCCGCGTGCCACGCCAGCCCCGCCCCCTGACCAGCCCCGCCCCCTGACCAGCCCCACCCCAGGGCAGGCTGAGCCGGCCAGAGTCCCATGGTGCATGCCTGTAACTCCAGCTCTGGGGAGGCTGAAAGCAGGAGGGTGCTCTAAGTCCAAGCTGC
>PVKA01013358.1:38334-55403 GCA_004027165.1 Ctenomys sociabilis | reverse complement strand
ATCCACACCCCCACACACACCCCCACCACACCCCCACACACCCACACACATCCACACCCACACACCCACACACACAATGTTCAGCTAGGAAAAAGCACCCCTTTAACCAGGAAATAAATATTTCCAAAGTATCTAATAAGTGAGTTCTTAGCATTGGGATCAGAAAAACAAAACAAATATTAAAATGCAAAAAAAATAAAAATAAAAAAAGAAGTGCCCCTGACATGGGAAGAATTCCGAGCTGTCCCAGATTTCACCACAAAGGGCTCATCACAAAAAGCGAGATGAGAGGGAAGAGATGGTAAGGAAAATAGGAACAAGCGATAACGGAGAACAAAGACCTCTACATTCTTGATCTTATATTACAACTTTAACTCACCCCTCACCCGCTTCGGCAGTGCCAGAGATGAAGCCCAGGGCTCAACCCGGTGCCATCCTCAGCTCCTCCTCTTCTCAAACTTTTTTATTGAGGAAGGGGCTTGCTACGCCATTCAGACTGGGCTTGAATCTGAGATTCTCTTGATCCTGAGAGGCCAGCCCTGAAGCGGGGAGGGCCGGCTGATGCCCACAGAGGGTGGCAGGGCCGAGGAGAAGCCGCCGCAGCAGGGCAGGCAGGGAGCGGGAAGCTGGGAGCAGGCCTTCCCCCCTTCTATTCCACCAGCCGGATTTATTGGCTGGTGAAGGACACCCAGGGTGGGTCTTCCCTCTCCAACACCCAAAACAACAGGAAACCACTCCTGGGGAGATCCAGGGCCACACCCGTGATTTAGTTACCTCTCAAAAGCTCTGCTTCTGAACACACTGGGTTCTGGAGGGGGCATCTAGGCGCAAGCCATAAAAAGTTGCTCAAAAAACTAAAAGTACCCAGGTTTGGTGCCTGTAATCCTAGCACTATGCAAGCGGACACAGGAGAATCACAAGTTCAGGTCCAGCTCAGGCAACTTAGTGAATCCCTGTCTCAGAAATATAAAATAGGGCTGGGACTCAACTCATTGTGGAGTCCCGGGGTTCAATCACTAGTACCATAAAACAAAAACAAAACCAGTTCTCCCACCCCTAAAAGCAGAGCTGCCACATCACTTGACCACCTCACTTCTGGGTCTATATATCCAGAGTAAATGAAGTCAGCATGCCAGGGAGATACCGACACGCGCGCGTTTTCCATTCACAAGAGCCAGGCTATGGAATCTGCACGGAATCGCCATGCACCTCTAACAGACGGGTGGCGGTGAAGGCGTGGCACGCTTGCTCCGTGGTACACTTGCGCCGTGGAAATAAAGTCAGCGGTCAGATGAGAATGTGAAAGAAGCGAGTCCATTACAGAAAGGTAAGCACCTTGTGGGGTATTGGAAATAACAAAGTGGTCTTTGTTCCTGGACCTGGACATTCAGCCAGATTAACAAAACTCAAGGTCCCTTTCATCTATGCTTTCTCCCCACTGGAGTTGCCTTACTCCTGCTGAGCCTTCCCACTAGGCCATGAGGCTCGTCCCCTGCCCTCCTTAGGAATTTCCAAGCTCACTTCACTGTGGAGGAAGCCTGCGGGCTCCAGGCTAGGGGGCCCGGGAAGGGCAAGACCCTAAGGCTGGGCCTTGGGTGTGACTCCTGGGAAGTCAGCAGGTCCAGCTGCTAACCTGGGAGTGTGGAGGGGAGGAAGGGGGCCCCTCCAGAGCAGGCCGGGGAAGTGGCAGGAGCTGGGGTGTGGCCATGCATCTGTGCCCAGGGATGCTTGCCTTGTATTCTGACCAGAGGTGTCACAACTGACACGGGGCGTAGTGTACCCAGCCAGGCCGCTGCTGGCCTTGGTGGGTCTGGGTGGAGGTGGTAATTCATATTTCTAATGCTTGGAGGTGGACCCTGGAGCTTGCTGGGCCCTGCGTGAGCAGCTTTCCTCCTACTCCCCCTGCGCTGCCACCAGCCTGGGGGACCAAGGGCTGACACCTGCAGGAGCGAGTCCTAGTAAGCCCTCCTCAAGCTCAGGCTACGGCACTGTGTCTCAGCAACAAAGGCGCACGCTAGCCGGCCTGGCAGCCTCCCAAGTGAGGATGGCACCCAGCCTGCACGTCACATTCTCCGTGCCCCTGGCGGCACCTGTGCCCCACCCTGACCACCAGGCACCTTCAAAAGGCCTGCTGGAAACACAGGGCCCCTGGGTAGCGGCTGCCAGGGTCTCCAGGAGACGCACTCAGCGCACTCCAGCCTGGCTGTGCAGTGTTCAGCACTGCTCCAGCCTCGTACGAAGCCTGACATTCCTCGGGAGATGAAAAGCCATGCGTCTGGATCCTCTCAAAGCCGCGGAGAAGAAAGCAGAGTGCACGGAATTTACAAGACTGTGGCTGCATTAATCAGCAGCTGAAAAATGAAAACTTGGGTCATAGGGTGTGATACAACACTTGTACCCAGCTGGGGCTCTGCATGTATTTTTTCAGTATCATTATTGAAAAAGGCAATATACTAGTCTAGGAAATCCTAAGCATGAGACCCACGGGCCCTAGCATAAATACTTCCATGTTTGGGCATTTACTTCTAGCCTGTTGGCACGCAGAAGTGTGGGCACCCGTACGGGGGTGATGTCCACACGGCAAGGGCCCAATCCCCATCCTCACCCCCAGCCAGGCCCCACAGCTCCCATGCCTGTAATCCTAGCTACCTGGGAGGCTGAGGCAGGGAGATCACAAGTTCAAGCCCAGCCTGGACAACTTAGTGAGACCCTGCCTCAAAATAAAAAGTAAATGCCTGCAGTGACTGCTGGGGACTTCCGGGCTGGATGTCACCTTGTGGCCCGACTGGCGTGGCACTGTGGTTTTTTTCCTGCTGCGGCAGCCTCTCCTTAACTTCTAGATCCCATGGCGCCCCTAGTCTGTCTTTTCTGTCTCCTTTCATTGCTCCGGGTGCTGACAGCTCACAGTGACGCTCCCCAAGAAGCCTCCATGGCCCTGGGCTGAGGACTCGTCTCTGCCCGGCTCCTCCCATTCACCCTCCAGAGGTCAAGCTCTGTCAGGCGCGGGGGCACACTTCCGAAGAGGCAGGAAGGTCACCGGAACCCTGAAGTGCGAGTTCTGGCGGGCAACACAGGAAGCCCCTTTCTCAGTTTTTTTTGTATTTTTTAGGGAAGGGTCTACAGGGTGTTCAGGGTCTCACTACTAGATTGGACTCCTAGTGATCCGCATCTTTACAGCCTCTTGAGACCGCACCACCACGCCCAGTCTCAACTGCTGTCTCAATGTGCCCCAGAGGTGGGGTGGGCATGGCAGGCCTGAGGATTGAATCCCTGGCCCCTGTGCCTGCTTGCAGGCAATTTAATCTGCTGAGCTATTTGGCTGGCCCCTTCTGAGTTTGTTAAAAATGGTAAATTTTGGACTCCGGTCAAAATCATGACTCAAACCCCGCCAATGACACTGTGGAGTCAGGCCTCTCTCTCTCCTGGGTTTTACATGACAGGCAGAAGGGCACGTTCGAAGGCTATAGGAGGCAGGGTGGGGTGGCTCGGGGCAGAGAACTTGAGCTACCTACCCAGGCCCATCCCCAGCACTGCAAAGATAGAAATGAAGCACAACTTTAAAAAGTTAGAAAAAAAAAAAAAGTTTTGGCAAGCAGTCTGCCTGCAAGGTTGCCTAAGATGCTGGTTAGAGAAGCCCTGCCCAGCACCGCCACAATTAAGAACAAAACACAGACTTGCTTGTTTTTGGCGGAACCAGGGATTGAACTCAGGCCCTTCTGCTTGCCAGGCAAGTGCTTATTCTGCTGAGCTATCTCCCTGGCCCACAAAAGACAGACTTGGAGTAAGAGAACAAAGCAGAAATTCCCCTGCTGGCCTGGCCCATGACCCCAAGCCCATCTCTGGCTGCCCACTGTGGGGGGCAGTCAGTTACCCTGCCCCACTGAAGCACTGTGTCAGGTAAAGTCGCAGGCCTCCTGTCCTGGACCAGGTAGGCCTCCCGCACCCTGCAGGCCACCGGTTTCCGGTGAAGAAGCCCAAGAACCTATTAGGAGCCCTGCGGCCCAGCAGGACTGCAGTGACAGTTTATGGCAGCATCTGGGAAGAACTGCCAAGAGGAGCTCCGAGGCTCCCCACATATTATTGCAGCGCCCCAAAATGTGTGCAGCCCCTATTGAATGACAAAGGAATGTTTTTTAAATGGATTCCTATACAGAATCCGAGGAGGCTGGCCTCATAGAAGTGGGGGATGGAGCCCTGTTACTGGGGCCTGGGGAATGAGAGAGGGGAGAGCAGAGGATGCAGAAGGGAGGGAGGGCGGGGCTGAGCAGGGAACAGAGGGACGGGAGGGGGAAGGGAGGGGGTGGGTGGCCAGGTGCGGTAACACAATCCCTTAGAGTGTATCCACTCTGGCTCAAAGAAAAGTCCACAGGGTGGGGGTGTAGCTCAGTGGTAGCATGCCCCTGGGCTCTATCCCCAGCAGTAATAAATGAATTAATAAATAAAATATTTCAAAGTAGGAGCAAGATTTTGCATGTTTCCTCTCAAGGGAATGGCAGTGGTAGGCATGCGAACTGCCAATGTGATCGGGACCCCGTGTGTCTCTGTACCCAACACCACTTCCTGCTGCTGCACAAGTCTGAACAACCGTATATCAATCAAAAAGATGAAGGGCCAGCGAGATAGCCCAGCGGTCTAAGGCACCGGCCCAGGCGAGCTTAGGCAAGTGTGAAGGGGCTGCGGTTTGATCCCCAGCACCAACACAAGTCCCACCAGCCCCGCCCCCAGGGCAGGCTGAGCCAGCCACAGAAAGAAGATGAGACTCGCTAGGAGAGGATGTGTAGGCAGGGCTCTCGGGGACTGTGCAGATGCTCACAGGTCTCTCAGTGGGGGGGAACAGCGGCTCTGCACCTGGGCCTGGGCTTGGGCGATGGAGGATTGTTCTTTCCTCTCTTGTCTATGTCCAAACGTCTTTCTGTCTTCCCCATGGCTCCTGGGGGGAGCCCACCATTTAATATCAGGGGAGCAGCAAGCGTGCCCCATGGCTTCGTGGCTTTGCCCTGTGGCCTTGGTGAGCCCCAGGTGGTGCCTGGTTGAGGCTGTGGTGGCGCTGAGATGGGAGAGCTGCCTGAGTGTTGTGTGTTGGTGGTTCCTGGGCGTCTGGGAGGAAACTGGGGTGAGATGAGGTAGCCAGAGGGGGCCCCAAGCCTGGGTGGCTTTCTCAGGACGGGAAGAGGGCCTGGGGACAGGCTCCTCTTCTCTGCAGGTCAGCCAGCCTGGGATGCTCATTTACAGCAGCAGGAAACAGAGCAGGAGAGCACCAAGCACACCTCGCCGAGGGACAGGTACACTCTGGGGGACAGCCGCGCGGGCCTCTTGCCCTCTGTGAGGTGGAGCCAGTTGCTGCTCCAGGCTCTGGGAAGCCCGTCTTTGCTGCCAATCCCAGAGGCTTAGGGGGAGTCTTCTTAGCTGTGGAGCGGGGGCCATGGTGGCCAGAGGCTGGGGTCCTGCCAAGCACACTGCTCATAGCTGGAGCTGCGTCTGCCGAGCTTTGAGAGCTGGGATGTGACCTGCAATATGGGCCAGAGGAACAGCCTCCCAGTACTTGTGGGGCCTGGGCTCCCTACAGTGGCTGCTGTCCTGCACAAAATGGGGTGCTTAGCACCTTCCATCAAGGGAATGGAGGAAAGCCTTTTACAAATGGGACAACTGGACAGTCCTATGCAAAACACGGAGCTGGGCCCCTGCCTCATGTCATATGCAAAAGCTGGCTCAGAAGGGCACAAAGACCCGGATTTAAGAGTTCAAGCGGGGAGGCAGGTGCAGCTCAGTGGTGCAGCACTGGCCTGACTGCCATCCCACCTCTAAGAAGGCACAGCGGGATGGGCATTGGACTGGAGAACAGTACCCTATCAGAAGTACAAGCAATATCCAGCCTGCTGTGCCAGCCCTGCCCCAGGGGGCACTGAGATGGCAACTGAAACTGGGCATGGTGGTGCACGTCTTCAGCACTTGGGAGGCTGAAAACAGGAGGATCACTACGAGTGGATCTATGCAGTGAGATCCTGTACGCCCTGTCCTAAATTAATAATAATAATTAGTACAAGCAAGTGCCAGGGATATAGCTCAGCAGCATCAGCGCCTGCCTGGCAAGTGTAAGGTTCCAAGTTTGATCCCTGGTACCAAAACAAAGTACAAACAGGTAAGAGAGAGTAGATGGATATAATGAACTTCATATAAAAACAAACAAAAAGCAAAAAAATTGCTTGTGTTTTAAAAGGCACCATGGAGAAAAGTGCAAAGACAGTACAGTGGGGAAGAGAGCATGCCCTTATCTGATAAAGGATTGTACCTCAACTCTAGGAAAAACTAACAGCTAGGTTTTTTTTTGTTTGTTTGTTTGGTTGGATTTTTTATGTAGAAAAAGTATGTATTTAGAATTAGCCAGGTGGACTCAGCTTAGATGCTCCCAACTTTGTTGGCAACATCCAATGCACCATAATCAGGAGCCAGTCAAGCGCACGGCTTCCTCTCTCCATCAGGCCTGCTCAGGGCACTGACCTTGGCAACATCACGTCATAGAGCTTCTTCACGCCTGTCCGATTCGGTGCTTATTGGCTTCGACATCCACGAGGACCACGGGTCTGCTGCTGTCCTCCGTCTTCCTCAGGGCTGACTGGTCAGGGGGAGCTTGACGACGGCACGGTGGTCAACTTGTTCCTCCTGGGGGCGCTCTTCCGAGGGTGCTTGGGCTGCCTCCAGAGCCGCAGAGTCTGGGATGGCACAAGGTGGGTGGCGTTGTCTTCTTCTTTTTGTGGCTGTGGATGCCTTTCGGCACGGCCTTCTCGGCCTTTGCTTTGGCTTCAGGTTTGGGAGGGGCAGGGGTTTCTTTGTTTGCCTTCAGCGACATCTTGGTAAAAAGGCCTAACAACTAGTTGTAGGCATTAACAACAGTATTAATAATTAATAAGATAAGCAGAGGATCTGAGTAGACATTTCTTCTGGAAGATGAACACATAACAAATGAATATGTGAAAAGATAGCCATATCCAGCATCACTGGCTGTTAGGGAAACAGAGTGAAAACTTTGAGACAGCACCGTGGCACACCCACGTGGTGGCAGGGAGCACCAGGGCTGGTGAGGCTGCCGTGGGTCCCGCGCTCCCTTCCTGTGCGCTTACCCAGAGAAGTGAGATGTGTGCCCGCGTAAACACGGTGCCTAGACGCAGTGACACCCACAGCGGGAAAGCGGGCCGCGCCAAGACGCCCTTCACTGGGTGGATGGAGCGAGATGCGTGCACGCCACACAGTATCTGTTAATAAGGAGAATGGAGCAGCCCTGTGTGCCACGGCGCAGATAAAGTTGGAGACACTCTGCCGCAGGGAAGAGGCCAGCACGAAAGCCCACAGACAGTAAGTGGTGTGCAGGAAGTGTCTGCGGCCGGTGAGACAGTGCAGCGGCCTAAGCGCCTGCTCCGGCAGCCTCAGGGATCAGTGCTCCAGCCCCGGTCCGGAGTGCTGTGCGGCCCGGCCCATCCTTGCCCCCAGGGGCGCTGAGCTGGCCACCAAGTCCAGGCATGGGGAGGCTGTGCTGCACAGTGAGACCCTCTACCAAATACATAGATTAAAAAATATATATATATATATATATATATTCTAGATATAATATATATTATAAAATATTATATATACGTAATATAGAATATATATAATCTAGAAAGTGTCTAGAACAGACAGGGAGGGACAGGCAGATCATGGCTGCCTCAGCTGGGGGTTGGAAGAGACACACTTGGGAGCTACTAAAGGCAACCCAGGACCTTGCTAGAAGCCACTGAGCGCTTTGCTTTATGAACCAGCTGCCGCGCAGGCAAATTCCGCGGTAGAGGCAGGGCCCCCGCTAACAAAAACCGACCTGACTGAAGGGCCGGCCAGGTAGCTCAGGGACCACAAGCTGTGCTGACCCCGCCCCCTGGGCACTGAGACAGTGGTTAGGCTGGGCGTGGTGGCATGCCCCCGCAATCCCAGCACTCCGGGGCTGAAAACAGGAGGCTTACTATGAGTTGGGGCTGTGCAGTGAGACCCTGTAGACCCTGCACTAAATACATTACAAAAAAAAGAAAAAGCCAACCCCACTGGCCGAGAGGCAGCGCCTGACCCACGCCCGGGGCCCCCACGCGCACTTCTCTTTTATCTTCATAAAGACACCTGCTGCATTCCCACCTTCCCCACACACCAAAGACTGCAGGACAGGGCACACCCTGCAAAAGAAAAGGATCTCAAGGGAAGGGGATGTCCAGAGGCCCAGAGGATCAGCAGACACGGTCTGCAAGGTGCTTTTACCACAGCAACACAACTGGACAGAAATGCAGGCCACCACCCTGCGTGGCCCGAGGCCACAGGTCGCTGGGGCAGGCACTGGGCATTCCAGCTGACCTGCACACCGACAAGCGACTGGGCAGCTCCAGAAACTGGGGCTGCTGAGCTCGGCTTAGGGCCCCACGTCTGACTTCCTGCCTCTGATGGCCGCCTTCCTTCTCTCCAGCACCTGGAACCAGATCCCTCAGGCAATGGCAGGAAGGCTGCCGAGCTGTGCCCCTGAGACACTGTCCCCAAGGAGGGAGGGTGGGCAGGTGGGCGGGGCGTCCTGCACAGGGTCAGGGGCTGGGGATCTGGGTTTGGCTCCCGCTTGGCTTCTCACTTACCCAGGAAGGCCCACCTGAGCCTTAATGCTTTTTAGAAAGTACTCAACCCTCTGTGAACAAGTTTTGGGGAAAAACTGAAAGGGGGCTGAAGGCTGCAGTCAGACCCCCAGTGGGTTAAAGCACAGTGTAGCCAGGCATGGTGCCACACACTCATGCTCAGGAGGCTGAGGCAGGAGGATCGCTTGGAGTTCAAGGCCAGCTCAGGTTACACAGTGAGTTCAAGGCCAGACTAGACTACGGAGCTAGACTCTGTCTCTAAAACCAAATAGATAAATAAATAAAACCCCCAAACAAAACCCTAACCAAACAACCCCCCTAACAGACCAATGCCCCCAAAATAGTCTGTATAAAATTACCTTCAGGCTATGTGGATAAAGTATATATGAAATACATAAATTTCCTGTTTAGATTTGGGGTTCAGTCCTGTCTCAATAACCCTTCTGTCATTGCTGGGACAAATCACTCAACACTCAAAATTAGGGAAGAAAGGTTTATTTAGCTCACAGAGTTAGTGGAAGTTTCAGTCCACACGAAGCAGCTGGCTCCAAGGCAAAGCGGCAGAGGACAGAGAGCAGCTTCAAGGCAGCAGAGAAGAGCAGAGCAAGGAGAGCCAGCAGCTGGGCAGCCTCTCTCCTCTCTCCTCTCCTCACGTTGTAATGGAAATTGCCTGCCCCAGGGGTGCAGCGTCCACGCCCACGATAATCAATCACAAACTGCAGAAGCCGCCCCATGATGGCTTGCAGCTTGGGGGGGGGGGCAACCAGCACAAACCATAACAATTCCCAAGATAGCCTGTTACATGTGTGCAAATTTTTCAAAATCTGAAAAAATTGAAACTCTACATATTACCGGCTCCAAGTATTTTGGAGAAGGGACACCCAGCTGGCACCGACTGGGCAACTGGTTGGAAGCCTGGACCACTCCAAATCTAGGTACCCAGCCAGGTGGCAGGAGGCTTGCCCTGGGCCGTGTGGAGGTGCTGGCCACCAACATGCCAGCCTGGGTCACAGAGCAGTGGCCCTGCCTGTCCCTTCAGGAGAAGCACGCTGAAGTTTCAGCTCCTCCAGGACTGGCTCTGTCATGCATGCAAAACCAAGGCCAGTGTGCTGCTGACCCCTGCAAGTGTATTAGTGTCACCTGGCCCATAAATAGCTATGTCACCCTTCAGGTAACCACAGAGGATGCTGCATTTGAAGAGGAAGCCCCAGAAGAGCAAGAATCAAAATCCTGTCTGCAGAAGAGAGGGGAAGATGTGTGTTAGGACCCTGTCGAAGCAGCTTGAGAGACGATGACGGTGAGAGTGAGCCTGTGGACAGCAGGCCGGTGACAGGAGTCCTCTGGGGGATGAGGCCCTGGGGGAGGAGGGCACAGGAGTAGGGGTCGGGCTTGAAAGAGCAGGCTCAGTCTGTGAGGAGGAAAAGTTCTGTGGGTGGACGGCAGTAGATCGCAGGGCTACATGGCTGTACACGCGGGCAGATGCTCCGGGAACAGTGAATGGCACCTTGAACAGAGGCACCCGCACGGGTCCAGAGGCCTGGAGGAGCACCTGGTGAAAGCTCTCCATCAAGGTGGTCCCGTCCCTCCACATGTGCCAGGGTGACCACAGCTGGCCACGAAGGAGGGCGGGACTTAGCCTTTGTGTCTGCTGCTGCTGCGGTGGGCAGAGGCGCTGGGGAGGCAGGCCAGGGTGGGGCAGGGGCTGAGGCTTTGTCCCCACTGAGCTGCCTTCGCAACCTGCGGGGCACAGTCACACAGTCACTGCTGAAGGTGCTCAGAGGCAGCACCGGGAGGTTAGGGCCAGATGAGGCCACGAGGGTGGGCCTCCAGCAGTGGGTTCAAGGCCTTGCCCAGAGGAAGCACCCCCACCAGGAAGCGTGGCCCCCACCCTGGGCTGTCCTCTGCCTGTTCTGACGCAGCGAGAAGGCCCTCACTGGACTCTAGCGCTGTGCTCTGGGCTTCCAGGCTCTGCTCTTACCAGCTAACCAGTCTCGGGTATTTTGTAACAACACAGGACAGACAGGGCAAAGAACTAGGAGGTCCTGGAGGCAAAATGGCAGAGGAGGCCAGGCTGTGCGCTGGGCAGAGCTCGGGGGCCCCCCCGCTGGTGCTGCCACCTGCTGGTCACCTGAGCCTGTGCCTGGTGCCACCATAGCCGAGGCGCTCACCAGGCTGCCCGGATCTGCCACCTCTCATCTGGCTCAGCTTACTCCCCATGATCTCCAGCTGATACCACTGCAGCCACTGTGTGGCCACCCTCCGTGTACCACAGTAGCTCACTTCAAAGCCACAAGCTGTGGGCTGGCCAGAAGATTCACACACTGATGGGTCCTGCATCCGATGGCCAGCCAGGGCCAAGGCACAGAACTAGCATGTCTCCCCAGGCCCAGCCTCCCCCCTTCCCCCGGGTCCTGTGGCCGTCCTGGCAGGGATAGGGGATTGCAGGCTATCCTGTTCCATCCCAGTACCGGCAGGGAAACTGAAGCCCAGGGACATGCAGTGGCTCCCAAGTGACAAGTTGGACACAGCAGGGCCACAAGGACAAGACACTGTGTCCTCAGCTAGGACTGAAGGAATCAGGTAGGCTGCAGCCCCAGCTCCCAACCCCAGCTCTGTGAGGCCCTCTCCTGTCCTGGCCATGCTGTGGGCTCTGTCCCAGGACCAACTGGCATGGACATCAAAGCAGTGAACAGCTGAGTATCTGGGAATTCCCTGGCATCCAGAGTGAGTGTCAGACTTGGCTCCAAGGGCACACCTGTCACCTGGCTGGAGGCTTTCCTTTCTGGGTTTCAGTCTGCCCTGGAACCATCCTGCTCTGCCCAGGTTGGGCTTGGGGTCTGCAGGGCTTCAGCCCAATTTGATAGGGTGGCAGGACCACTGAAGGGGCCACACCTGAAGTCCAGCAGGCTTGAGCGCAATCCCCAGCTTGGCATTCTTAAGACATGAGCACTGGGCAGATCAAAGACCATCCATGAGCCTCAGTTTTCTCATCTGTAAAATGGGAACTTTCAGGGCTGTTTGTGAGGATTTAGTCAGATGATGCTCAGGAAGTATTTGGAATGAAGGAGGGTTCAGTAGAGGCCGTTTTTCTTCTCCCCTCCCCGCCTGCCACCTGGGTCTCTTTCACCTTTCTGCTGATTAGGGTAGCTGCTCTCTGAGCTGAGACCAGGGAAGGTGGAGGGAAGGGGCATATCTCCTCAAGGGGCCCGAAGTGAGGCACGCTCAGGGCCAAGTCCAGCTCTTGATCTGATAGTCCTGTTGGGTTTCTGTACTTGGTTCTGGGTTGTGTCAGAAAACCTAGGCTCAAGCCCCAGCTCTGCCAGTAGGGACAGCTGTGTAACCCTGGACAAATCAGTTCTGTCTCTGGGCCTTCATTTGCCTGCGTGAGGGATTTAATTGTACCTGCTTCACTATATGTGGAAGGTGAGGCAGGCAGGTAACAGCCATATCCCAGAGCCTCAAGCCCTACGGTGCGGCCTCACACGGTGTCCGGGGCTCCAGTGCCCCAATACCCCTGCCTGCCTGGAGCCTCAGACATGACCTTACTTGGAAGCAGGGCCTCAGCAAGTGTGAGCGGGGTGGGCACTAGATCCAACGCTACCCAAGTCCTTATGCAGCAAAGCACACACGTGGTAGGGGCCTTGTGAGGTGAGGGGTCTCCTGGTAGCAGTGTGGCCACAGCAGTGTGCGGCAGTGCTCCCTCAGCTGTCCCCTCATCCAGGGACACACAACTGCGCTTTGTTGTAGTGATCCAGGAACCTGATATGCATGACCACAAGGATGTCCCTGGAGGATTAAACACAGGGCCAGGCAGGCGATTACCCAGATGGGCTTAGGGCCAGGTATTATGAAGGCGCTGCCTCTGGACCATGGCGCCCAGACAGCGTGGAAAACAGTGGACCCGGGGGCCTGTCACACAGGCGATGAAGAAGCAACTGTGCTTTGCAACCCTCCCTGGGAGATTTGCTCGCTTGAAAACAACAGACTTGGGGTCCTGTGCATGGAACTGTCCAGCTGCTCCTCAGGGGGCAAACAGTGGGGAGAAACGCCGGCTGGAGTGCAGTGCCATGTGCAGCTCGGCATCTGTGGGGCCTCGGCCGCCCGGCAACCCTTTCTGAGCAGCTACAGCACTGCATGGCCGGCATGGAGAGGCAAGGGTCAGGATACGAGGAGGTGACCGCAGGCCCCAGATGGGCCTCCCGACCACACACCGAGCCATGGGCCAGCCCGATGTGAACGCAGCCCAAGCTCTGTGAGCTCCAGAGTCATCGGCTCACTTTCTGTTGAGGCCCATCCCTCTCTGGGGCTGAAGCTTCACGTTAGCTCAACCTGGGGACCCAGCAAGCTGAACCCCAGGCCTGGCAGGGCAAGAGTGCAGAGCCTGCACCGGGGGGAGCAGAGGAGATCCAAGAAACCCCCAGCATCAGCTGTTTTCTTAGTTTTAAAACAATTGCGGTCAGGGTTGGGGGCAGGGTAACAAAACAAACAGTGGAAGGAAAACCAGCCCGACAACTAAAATGGTTTTCAGGCCACAGCATCAAAGGGAGACAGAGCAACGGAGCTGGGGTGTGGGGCTGCCTGCACATATTTAACTAAAAAAGCCACTTGACAAGATACTAAAGCATCCAGGCCACCAGACTGCAGAGTTGGTTTCTAAGGGGAAACTTACTGACATGATTTTTATCTCAACTATGACCACAGACACATGGTTCTCATCTCCTTCAGCTCCTCTGTCTCGGGATCTGCCCACGTCCACCCCAAGAGTGCCTGGGCACTGGGTCCCTGGCACGGTGCCTCGCACACAGGTGGCATTAATAAATACGTGTTGACCCAGTGAATGCACCGGCGAGTACAGCCGAGCCAGGCTGGAGCGCCCAGCCTCTTGAAAGATTTCTCTTCAAATGTGCGTGGAGTAAAATGTACTCCTTTTGTCTTACGGCATTTGGGCCGATACGTAGTCATGTGGCTGGGGAGAGTGCCCCACAAGCTCCCCATCCTACCTGACCCCTCTGGCCTCTCAAAATCACCAGTCTGTTATTTCTGCTTAATTTTTTTCGTAATGTGGTAAAATACGCAGAACACACACGGATACTTTCAGCGTTCTGCTCAGCGTGGCAGGACACACGCTCAAGACGCTGCACAGCCTTGGGTGCTGCGGACTTGCATAACTTCATCTCTCCAAACAGAAGCCCTGAGCCCCTAAACAGCAGCTCCCCGCTTCCCCGCGGCGGCGTCTGGCAGCTCCTTTCTGCCCTCCGGCCCCATGCATTTGCCTGTTCTCGACGCCTCCAGCACATGGAGTCATCCAAGGACTGTCCCTTGAGGTCTGGCTTGTCTCACATTGCACTGTCATCCAACGTCCAGCCATACTGCAGCACGCACCATGCGTCCTTCCTTTTGAAGGGTAAATAATGTTCCAGTGTAGGCATGCACTGGTTTAGACTGCCCGCTCAGCAGCTGACGTACACGTCCGTTACATTAATCTTTTGGCTCTTTTGAGTAACAGTTCAAGGAGTACTGGAGCGTGAGGACATTTGCAACATCTGCTTCTAATCATTTTCGCTACGATACTGCTTTTCTGAATGTCAGATACACAAAAACATCAACAAATTCAGCAATACAGCAGAATACAAAATCAACTTATAAAAATAAATAGCTTCTCTACACATCAGAAGTAAACTTGCTGAGAGAGAAATTGGAAAAACAGTTTGTGCTGGTTTATATCGACAAGTCCCCTAACGCCTCACGGTTCAGAGCTGGGGCTTTGGGGAAGGGGCTGGATCTTGAGGGGCTTGCTCCCCATGGACCTGTCCACAGGTGAGCTCACAGCTGGCCAGGACGCTGGGAGGCGCCCGGCTGGAGGAGGGGCCGCTGGGGCGTGGCCTGGGGGAGAGGTGCCCTCCCTGCTGCCCCCCACGGACTGTTCCTCCTCTGCTGGGCCACCCTGCCTTGGCGCCAGCTGAGTATGGACGAAGCCTCTGCACTGTGAACCAAAATAAAAGCTCTCCTCTTAATCTATAAGAGCCAGATGCTTCAGCAACAAAAAGAGGTAACCAAGGCGCAGTGCCATTCATAATAGCTTAAAAAAGCACCTAGGAAATACACCTAACCTAAGTGATGAAAGACTTCTACAGAACATTGGAGAAATCGAAGGGGACACTAGGAGATGGAAAGCCTTCCGTGTCCACGGACCAGCAGAATTAATGTTGCTGAAACGGCCGCATTACTGGATATGATCTCCTGACCAGCGTGGTCACCATCAAAACACCAGTGACACTCTTAATGGAGACAGGGAAAACAACCCTAAAATTCACACAAACACAAAAGACCCAGAGTAGCCACAATAGTCCTGGGCAAAGAGAGCAGCGCAGACGGGGATACAATATTCAGTTCTGAGTTACGCTACAAAGTCATAGTAAGAAAAACAGCACGGTACTGGCGGTACTGGCGTGGAAGTGGACACTAACCCCGGGAAGAGAAGGGGGGACCCCGGAACAAACCCGTACCACTAAGTCATCTAAGCTTTGCCAAAGGGACCAAGAACATGCACTGGAGAAACAACAGCCCCTTAGCAAAGGCTAAACCCAGACCCCTGCCTTTCATCCTGTAAAACACCGACCTGAGACAGAGGTCGAGGTGTAAGAGCTGAGGCTTTGAAACAGCCGGAAGAAGGGTGGGGACGCCTGCAGCCAGGCACAGGCCAGTCCTCCTGAGCATGTGCGCTGCAGCGTTCGGCCAGCGGCCGCAGGAGCCGGCAGGCCATACAGACAAGGAGCAATACTTGGCCATAAAGAAGGAAGAATGTCACCACCAGGAAAAGGGACGAAAGTAGAGGCCACCATGTTAAGGAAACAAGCCAGACTCAGAGAGTCAGGTAGTGCATCTTTTGTCTCACAGGAGAAAGTGTGGGGGAAAAATGAGAAAGATGCCGTGAAAGTAGAAGGAAGAGTCAGCGATGAGGTGGGGGTGGGGAGGGGAGGGAGAGAAGGGGGTGCTGAGGAACCACAAACGAGGCGCTCGTGTGCACCTACAAGGAAAACGGACACCGCTTTCTGTACAACTCACATGCACAGGTGAAATTTTAGAGTATTTGCCCTTAAAAAATAGAAAAAGAAAGCTTTAAGTGAAGCAGCTATGCTTTGTTTTTTGAGTCTGGCTTCTTTATCTGAGGTACAACACCGGGACTGCCCATGTTACCATGTGCATTGAGATTGTTGTAAAGAGATTGGATAACAGTTTAACAAGCAAACCTTAATGCCCCCCCCATGACAATAGCCAGCTGGAAGGTACAACAAAAGCAACACATCTACAGCACCTGCAAGAAATGGAAGCAGCCACTTGAACTCAGCAAGATGGCAAGGGGCCTACACCAGGAACGCCCAGGACAGCCACGCAGAACCAGAGCAGCTGCACCCTCCAGGTGGCTGGGTGTGGGCAGCGGAGAGCTGTGCAGCGCTGAAAGGACGTTTGCTGTCCTTAAAGTCACCTACACAATGATGTGACATCTCTAGCCACACCTGCACTCTGTCTAGGTAGTGCTGGGGCTCATCGGAGAATACGTATGGTTTTCATAATTCCGAACAGGAAGTCACGCTGAGGACTAGCACACTTAGTACAAGCAGTGTGGAGGACCACCTGGGCGGCCCCTGAAAGAAGAGCGATGGTCTCCATTGTGGCTGGGCCTGCCCCTATGTGCACAGAGCCGGCTAGCACTTGTCCTGTCCTTGGTTGGTCTTAAGCAATGCGTATCAGTCCAGCTGTGGTGCCGGTCTCTGCAGACTGCACACGTGCGCGTCTCCAGTAACCCCCACCTGATGCTCCCCTGTGTGAGTCAGGATGAGGCGGGATGAAGAGCCAGGGCTCCACGCTGCCCGCTGGGATCCTGCCTCCGACAGAGGTCGCGTCTTCCTGGGGCTGAGGCACAGACCCTCCGCATCAGAGCTGTCTCCGTGTGATGCAGACTGCCCTTCTGCACGCCCTTCTCTCCACACATCGCACAGGTACTGTCAGGGCTCCCACCCTGCCCAGCTCCCTGCACTCACCCACCCACTTCCCGCCACCCTCTCAGTTGCTCGTCCTCAAGCCACTCCCTTCCTCACGAATAAACCCAGGCTCAGACCTGGGTGGAGGACTGTGCTCTAGACAGCCATCATCCCAGCTGGACCGAGGGCCCCTGGGCTCCCCAAAGCTGCACATGTGCTTTGGCGTCTTTATTTTCACTGTGGGTTGCACTGGAAGTGCTAAATTGGAATTAACTTGCTAGAATTCCAGTAGCTTTCCATAGGGTTACAAATATAAACTTCCTGGGCTGTGACAAGGGCTGGGAAGGGCTCTCTGTAAGCAGGTCCTAAAGCTACGCTGGCTGGAACAGGCTCATGAAGAGAGGAGGAGACGGAGGAGACGTGCCTTCCTTACTGCCCCCCCCCCCCCCCC
>PVKA01013358.1:28203-38234 GCA_004027165.1 Ctenomys sociabilis | reverse complement strand
CTGCTTGAACCCCCCAGGCGAGCACTCATTTCAGAGGCACACCCTAGGCTTCCTGTGGAAGTGCATGATCTCTAGTGCTTCTAAGATCCAAGGCTGCACAGTTGCTACACAAATAGCGGTGATATGTGCTGTTTAGAAAACGATGAGAAGCTGTGCACGCTCAGCCCAGACGCAGCTTTTTTCTGAGTGTGTCTGACCCACAGTTGACACTACAGATACAAAGCCCACGTACCTGAAGGGCCAGCTGTCGAAGACAAGCCAGCTGGAGGAGGCCCTGGGACTGGAGAGAAAGAACAGGGCGAGCCTACTTGGTGGTGGCTGCTCTTCTCATTTATCTGAAATGGGCTGCCAGAGGGATGGACTTTCGGGCAATCCCCCACCAGAGTCCATGGAGGCCACATGGGGCGCAGTCTGCTCCTGCAGAAGTAACAAGGAGCCCTGTCCCCCGGGGGGTGCAGGGGAGGCTGAAGGGAGAAGCACTGCTCCGCCCCACCTGGGAGCCCCTTCGCCCATCAGAGCAGTGCCTGAGGTGGCCAGCGAAAGCACCAGATCTGAACAGCATGTAGTCTCATGACACAGTGCAAAACCTGCCCACACCTCAGGACAACTCTCACTGTGTACGGTGAACAGGAAAGCCTCAGTTCAAATGAGGAAAGCCAACATGCCTCAGTTGCTCTTCTCTCGCTGCTCGGACCAATACCCAGCACCCAAAAGGAAGGGAGGGAAGGTTTGTTTCGCTCACAGTTACTGTAGGTTTCAGCTGGCTCCCAGGCTGAGCGGCGCGTGGCAGAGGGCAGCAGAGCAGCGAGCCAGCCACTCACCCCGCCTTACACTTACGCAGAGTGCCTGCCCAGGGCAGGGGCAGTGTCCACAGTGATCAGCCACAAACTCCAGAAGCTGTCGCACCACTGCATGTGGCTTTGGGGGGACACCTAGACACAAACCCTAACACAACCCAACAGACGCAGAAACTGGGTGGCACAGCTGGTACAAAGCGGTGTGCTCCGAGTCCCTACCTGGACAGCACAGAGGTCCGGGGCAGCTTGCCAGACCCTAACGCTGGGCAGCAGCAGCCGGCCCAGGGTGCCCTCACGTGGTTCCCGCCTCCGGCACTCACCCACAAAGCGCACAGGTCACCCAGGGACCTGACAGAAGGGGCGAATGGGCGCCTTTTCCTAGAGGTGCTCACAGCCCAGCTCTGGGTAAGCAGAGACTGCAGTGGCCATGCCTGAGCCCCAGCGGTGCCACCCTGAAGGTAGATGTGCTGCTGGTCTGCCTGGACGGAGAAGCCGTGGCCTGGACCAGGCCGATAGACGGGGCGTCTCACGATGCACGCGCTTGTGCTGTACGGAGCGGCCCTCCATGCACCCCTCACTACTGGTGGTGACGGCATCACCCCAGCTTACAGATGAGAAAACCAAGGCTCGGAGGGTAACCTACGCCGGGTCGCGCAGGCCTGTGCACCTAGCAGCTGACGAGGAGGCGGCTGAGAGTGAGGCCCTCTGGTCCTCTCACACCTCTGCTCCTCTGCCTCAGGAGGACCCAGGCTGTCCTCAGGCCTGTGTAGGCCCAGCTGTGCAGGACAGCAGGGACCTGCATGTGGCCCAGGACTCAGCACTCCTGTGACTGCAGAGTCAGTCCGCTGGAGAATAGAAGCCGCTGTCTGCCATCAGAGGCTCCTGCCCCCACTCAGTGCCAGACTGCACTCAGGGTGGGCAGCAGGAAAGCCTAGGCTTGGGGCTGGCACACGGCTCAGTGGTGGGGGCCTCGCCTGCATGCACAAGGCCCTGGGTTCATCCTCCGAGCAGTGACAAGAGCCAGCCTTTAGGAATTGTTTGTTTTCTGCATATAAGCGGTTGTCTTTACGGAGAAAACCCATGAAGGTTTTCCTCTGGGCCACCAGCCCTGTAGGGAGCCCCTCACTCTGTCTCCCACTCCCTCTGTATAGCCTCCTGAGGGTGCACAACCCAGCGTCATTGGGCCTGGGCCTCCCTGTGTCTTGCACCCCCTACCTCATCACCCAGTGGCTGTCATTCCCCATAGCTGCCCTGTGAGGAAGGCCCGGGCCTCAACAGTCTCCTGCTGACACCCTAATGCTGAAATCAGGGTGTGGAGCTGACCTTGTGGGTCACTCTCAGAAGTGGATTTGAATCTGCCACTTACACACAGCCGGGCAGACAAGCCACTATGTGCAGAAAGCACATCTGATACGTGGCTGCCGCCCAAACATGCAGAAAACTCTTACAATTCAATGATAAGAAAACAGTTCAAAAGTGAGGCAAACAATGCAGCTGAAGAAGATAACCAAGTCCTCATGGAGAGGACAGAGGTGGCAGAAGAGGAAAAGGGAGGTCACCCCACTTGGGCAGGAATGCAATTAACATGCGAGACTCCTCTATACACCTGACAGAACGAGGCAGACCCAGGCCGCTGACACCACCAAAAGCCCCCGAGGACAAGGAGCAGCTGGAACCCTGCTGTGGCTGCTGGGACTTCTCAGGGGAGCAGCCCCACCAGGAGACAGCTCAGCGGTTTCTTGTAAAACCAAACATGTTCTTTACATAGACCCAGCAGTCATGCTAAGGGGAGCCGAAAGCTTATGCTCACACAACAGCCAGCACCACCTTCGTGACTGGCTGGATTCAGAGCAGCCGGGAAGGCCCACAGGAAAGTGCTGGAGCAGTTACCCGGGGCCCGTGGGCACGTGGCAGGTGTTAGCCCTAGCAGGAAACCTGATTGCCTCTTCAAGAGCCACGGAGGATGCCCCGGTGGGAGGACCGCGAGACACGAGCCATCCAGTGAACGTTCTGGAGTAGGGAAAACCACGGAGACCACAAGAGCAGCAGCACACAGAGGTGCTGGAGCAGTGATGCCGACGTGGTGGCACTTGGACACTGTAGCCGGAGAACGCCAGCCGTGACCCCAGGCGCAAACGGCAGGCCCTGGGTGGGGGCGGGCAGGGATCTGGCAGGCGCTGTGGCATGGGGAGGCTTGGAGGGCAGGGTGTACGTGGGAACTCCCTGTACCTCCAGCCTAGCTCTGCCAGGAATCTAAAACGGCTCTAAAAATACAGAAATCTTGAAGTCGCCCCACCTTCAGTCTTGGTGACAACTGGCCGAGAGGCCTCCTCTCTGCCCACCTTGCCTGCTCCGCAACTTCAGAAAACAGGCTCTGCAATCGCAAAAGATGGGACCTATGATGCCTCCTCCCGTAGTGGGGGCCACCTCTGCCCTCGAGCCGTGAGGACGGGGGGCAGCTGTCATGAGGAGACGCAGGTCAGACCCGCACCAGCGCCGTGGCGGTCCTGTGGCCACGCTGGCCCTGTGCTGGTGCTCAGTGCCCCCTGTGCCAGCTGTCACGTCCTGAACACCAGCTGGAACATCTGTCTCGCTCCCAGGGATTTACATTTTCTGATTAAGCCCCAGAGCAAGCGTGCCAAGTGGGTGTTATTGTTTCCTACTTTACAGATACAAAATATTTCACTGTAGAGCTTGGTTGAGTAACTCGATCAGCAGACATTAAATAACAGACCTGAGACGTAAATTCTGGTGTGAGCGCTACAGCCTTGTGCTTCCCCTTCTTGTCGTGAGCTGTGTACGTGGGCCGGTCTATGAAAACGGGTCTAGAGATGCCCTTGGTCAGAACCGCTCAGTGTCTCCATTCACCTATGCGGGCAGCCACTGTCTGAGTCCACTTGCTGTGCCTACAACTGAATGCCTGAGACTGGGTCATTTATAAAGAAAACAAGTTTCTCTTGGCTCAGTTTTGTTCCAGGCCCAAGACTGGGAGGTCACAATTTATGGCGGGAAATGAAGGTGTGGGCTCCTGGGGGATGAGGTGTCGCTAGGTCCCCCAAGATGGCACAAATCCATTCCTGAAGGCCCCAGCCCCATAACCCATGTCCCACTCATGATGCTGCATGAAGAAGTGAAGCCTCAACATGAGTCTGGCTGTGTAGACATGGTGTCTGATATATTGAACTAGCCCTGCATTTCTGGGATGAATCCCACTTGGTCATGATGTATAAACTTGTTGATTTGCTGTATTCTGTTGCTAGTATCTTACTGAGGATTTTTGGATGCATGTTCATTAGGGAGATTGGCATGTAGTTTTCTTTTTTTGAGTTGGGTCTTTCTGGTTCTGGTATCAGGGGCTCCAGGAATGAGTTGGGAAGAATTGCTTCCCTTTCAATTTTATTAAAGAATTGGAGGAACACTAGAGTTAAATCATGTCTAAGTTTCTTGCAGAGTTCAGCCATGAAGCCATCAGAAACTGGGCTTTTTTTCTGTTGGTAAGTTTTAAATTATGTTTTCAATTTTGTTGACTGATATTGAGTTATTCAGGAATTTTATATCTTCTTGATTCAGTTTTAATAACTCATGTGTATCTAGGAAACTGTCCATTTCTTTTGTGTTTTCCATCCTAAGAGAGTAAAGATTTTCAAAGTAGATTTTTATGATTTCAATTTCCACAGGTTCTGCAGTGACTTCACTTTTTTCATTCTTTATTGCATTAATTTGAGTTTTTATTTCTTTTTTTGATAAGGCTGGCTAGAGGTTTATCAGTGTTATTTTTTTCAGAGAACCAGCTTCAATTCATTAATTCTTTGTATTGTTTTCTTAGTCTCCTTTGCATTAATTTCTGCTCTGATCTTTATAATTGCCCCTTTCTTTGTGCTTTGTGCTTGACTTGCTCTTGTTTTTTCTAGAACCTTGAGGTCTAGCATTGGGTTGTTTATTTGTGCTCATTTTCTTTTCCTGATATGAGAATTCACCACTATAAATTTACCCCTGAGGACTGCTTTCATTGCATCCCACAGATTCAGGTAAGTTGTTTTCGCACTTTCCTTTGATTGTACATATTGTTTAATTTCTTAATTTCATCTGTGAACCATTGATTGTTCAGGAAGGTGTTATTTCAATTTCTATGTTTATGGAGTTTTTGCAATTTCTTTTGTAAATAATTTCCAATTCCACCGCACTATTGTCAGATAATATGCATGGGGTAATTTCAATTCCTTTGCATTTACTTAAGTATGTTCTACGTGTTAATATATGGTCTATTTTGGAGACCTTCTCATGTGCAGCTGAGAAGAATGTGCATTCTGATGCTGTTGGGTGGACACTCTGTGAAGGTCTACTAAGACCTTTTCTTCACAAGTTTGATTCAGTTCTGTTCTTTGCTGACTTTTTGTCTAGCAGCTCTATCTCTTGGTGACAATAGGGTATTAAGTTCCCCTGTTACAACTGTGTTATTGCTTACTTGATTGTTCATGTCTGTTAACATTTGCCTCACATGGTTGGGTGCTCCCATGCTTGGTGCAGATATTGATGGTTGTTATCTCTTCTTCCTGAAGTTTTCTGCTAACAAGCGCGCAGGGACCTTCTTTACCTCTTTTGATCATCCTTGAAGTGCACAATGCCTGCAAACAGAACAGCTACTCCTACTTTTTTCTGGGTTCCTGTCACATGGAGTATTGTTTTCCATCCTTTGACCTTCAATCTATGAATTTCCTTTTGAGTTAAATGTATTTCTTATATACAGCGTATTGTTGGATTTTTGTTTACTGATGCATCTTACCAGTCTGTTTCTTTTGCTTGGTGAATTGAGGCCATTTACAGTAATGGTTACAGTTGGTATTCACTGGCTTATCTTTGCCATGCTATTTTCCTGCTGTTGGCTCCCTACCTTCCCCCTCTGTTTAATTGTTTGCCCTTGCTTGGTGGTTCCTTGCTATTGTGGTCCTTGGAATTGTGGTCATTTTTGTCTCTTTCTAGACCATCTTTCAGTACTCTGTAGAGTTTGTTTGGTTGTCATGAATTTGTTCAGTTGTTCTTTGTCATGTAAGTATCTCATTTCTGCATTAATTTTGGAGTTGGTTTTGCAGAGTTCATCAATCTGGGCTGGAAGCTCTTTTCTTTCAGGACATGAAATACTTTAAGCTCTTTTTGACCTGATCGTTTATGTTGAGAAATCTGCCATGATTTGATGGGCTTTCTGTTAATAGGTGATCTGTTTCTTTAATGGCTTTTAATATTCTGTTTTTGAGCTGAATTTCCTGGATCTTGATTATTCTCTGCCTGGGAATAGATTTATCTTGGTTAATTGGAGTTATATGTGCCTCATTTCTCTGTATGTCATGTGTGCTGTCACCTCTGCGAATAGTCTGTCACGTGCGATGACTCCTGCGTCTTTGCTGACACCTGTCAGCCTCATATTGCTCTTCTTTGAGTCACTTCACAACTGTGGAGTTGTTATTTCCTGGCTCCTTATTATTGTTAAGCGATCTTCTCTTTTGTGCTAGCTAGCTCCATGCTCTCCTCCAGGTCTGAAAGTCTGGTTCAACCTCATTCAGACAGTTTATTCACCTTTCAGTGGAATTTTTAATTTCCTGAATATCTCTTTGAATCTGTTTCATGGAATTTAATTATTTCCTATATTGTTCATTCAAGGTTTCCATCTTTTAAAGAAATCTATGTCTTCTTAGACACGCTGAACAATTTTTCATTTTGGTGGTTGTTCCTTTTTTACCCGAGAAATTATTTGTAATCGATTTCTTCTATAGCCTGATGGAGTTGCTTCTTTACTTCAGTTGCTATCATTTCAGAAAGTTCGGGTGTGTGAATTCCAATTACTTTTATGTCACTATCTCCTGGACTTCTGGGTGGGCTAGTGGTTGGAGTTTGCACATTTTGTATTTCAACTTTTTAAAAAAATTATTTATTTATCCATTTATTTGATACAGAGCCTCTCTACACAGTTCAGACTCATAGTGACCCTCTTGTCTCAGCCTCCCCAGCACAGCGATCACAGAGGTGTGCCACCACACCTGGCTTCGGAGCCAGCATGGCATGCAGTACTGGGGATCGAACTTTGGCCCTTGCATTTGCCAGGCAGGCACTTAGGCCACTGAGCAATCCCCCCAGCCCAACATTTCCTATTTGAAAAAATTTTATTTTATTCTCTGTGGTGATCCTTGTGGGTTTTGGCGGTAGGCAGCAACATCACTGATACCAAGGCCTTTTCAGGGGCAGTCTGCCCTTCAGGGACGCCTTCTGGATCCCAGAGACTTCTGGGTCATGTCTTTCCCAAGATCCCACCTTCCCAATTAATTGACAGCAGGATGCTGGTTTCTGTTGGGCTCAGGCCCCAGGCTTTTGGCACGGAGCTGTGGTAAAGTTATTCCCCGGAGCTTCTCAATATCGTTACACAAGGGAGAACAACGGATATGACACACTTGCTGCAGCAGTACAATAAGCACAATTTAGAAACTGAAACTGTGGTCCCGACTAGTTTTGTACTTTAGATCACAGGAGCAAAGTCTGTAGTTACAGAACAGAATCAATCCTAAATTAGGAGTTCGTGTGTAAAGTGTTTCCCCTTGTTAGAGAGGATTTACCCTGCTCTCCTCTGGAGGAGCCAGATGACGTGTTCCAGGAACTTCCTGTGTTGCCTGCCATCCTGCAGTGCAGGAGCATGGGCCAGGGACCAGGGTTCCATCAGACCAAGGTTCTTGAGGCTTCAGAGCCCACCACGAGTTCCTTAATCCCCTCTTCTATTCTATTCTTTTTTTTTTTTTTTTTTTTTTTGGTGGAACCAGGGATTGAACTCAGGCCCTTGCGCTTGCCAGGGAAGCACTTATTCCACTGAGCCATCTCCCTGGCCCCCCCCTCTTCTATTCTTGATGGTGCAAATACAGAGAGCAGAGGAGCCAGAATCCTGGGAAATGTTCTGAGACATTTCCTGCCAGCCACTCTGGGCAGCCTTAGGTTAAACAGGAACCAGGGCAGCCTGCCTGGGTGGGGGGCCTTTCATTTCCTACAGAGATCCTGCCCACAGCCATATCTCTGCCTGGTGTCCCGGCCTCCTCGGGCTGGAAGCAGGCAGCTGCAGCATCACCGACCCCACGGTGTCCGGGCTTGGATCGTGAGCTGGTGTCGGGAGGTGATGCTTCCTGTTTCTGCAGCGCCCTCCCTGCCCTGGCCCATGATTTATTCTGTGCATCATTTTTAAAAAATGTATTTGGTACAAGGTCTCACTCTGCAGCCAGGGCTCATAGTGATTCTGCTGAGCTATCTCGCCGGCTTTTCTCTTGTCTGGGAGGAGTGCACAGCGCTGCTCTCTAGACCAGGTTCAATTACCGCACATGCTTGGCTACAAGGGTATTCCAGTGGCTCTATTACCCTTAGAGTTTAGGATACATGGCCTTGGACCTTTCTGAGAGGAGGGTGCAGGGGCCTTGGAGGGTGCCACAGGTGAGGCAGGAGTGAGCAGAGCTCGGGCTCTGCCACCACAGCTGCCTCACACAAGGTAAAAGGCTTTGTCTTCCCCTCCTCTGGGGGAAGGTATCTTGACCTGAGCCCATGGTTATCCAGGACCCTGGGGATTCATACAAGGGGACCCCACAATTTCAGTTGGAAGCTCTCCTCTGGTCCCTTGCCTGGACACCCCTCCTTCTCCTCCTGGCTTGTTTTCCATCCTGGTGCCAGAGGGACTATCTGAACTCACATCCCTCCTGCCCTGTCCCCAATTCCCCATGGACTGCTGGGCACCACCAGGTACCTCATCCTCCCCTCTGGGCATAACTCAGCGTGGCTGCACCTCCCTCCTTCAACCCCACACTTGCCACTGCTCCAGGCGCAGCTAAAGCTCTGCTCATCTTGGCGCTGTGACTGTGCTGGGCCTGGCTTCCTGTGCTCTGTGTCTGGGCAGGCCCTGGAGCGAGCGAGCACCCAACCTGAGGGTGTGCTCTGCCACGAGGTCGCCAAGGGTTCCCTCCCCTCCGCGTACCTGGGGAGGCGCATGTGCCTCGGCCTGTTCTGCGCTGAATTTTAAAAGCACTGAGTATTTGGGGCTGGAGCTGCCACTCTGAGGCCCTAAGCCCGAGTGTGGGCACTTAATCCAGAACACACTGCACCCCCTGCGTGACACACTCACTTCCTGTCTCTGCGCTAGCATCTCCTCCTGCCAGGAGTGCATGCACATGCCACAGAGAATTCCTCCTGTGCAAGCAGGAACAGGCGCAGGGGACCTGTCCAGGGCCCAGCTCCTGGAGCCCTGCCCACTGGAAGCCTGCCCCACATCGCCCGGAATTCTGGAAATGGGCTCCAGTTTCCTGAGGACGAGGATAGTGCTGGCTCTAGCTGGGGCCTCCCGGGCCCCTGGAAAGGAAAACAGGAACTGGGAAGAAGGAAGAAAGACCGTTCCTCGTCCCTAGAGGGAGAACTGGATCCGCGGCCGTGCCTGCCTTCGTCCTGGCCGGCCGGCCTCAGTGGGGAAGCTTAATGCGAGTGTGTGCGCATGCGCCACGCGCCGTGAGGGTGGGCGTGCGGGAAGGCCTGGCTCCGCTCACCAGCCAGGAGGCTGAGCAGGCTGGCTGAGTCCTCTCAGTGCCAACTTGGGAAATGCAGCCTTCGGGTGCAAAGAGCAAAAGCATGTTCAGGTGATCGAAGCTACTTGTGCTTCTCGAGTGTGTGCTGTCCTAGGCCATGATACCCAGGTCTGTGAACACCCATGTCCTGGCCGGGGAGCCAGGTGCCAGCCAACTGTGCCAGGTGATGCCTGGTGAAGACGCCCCTCAGGGCTTGACACAAAGGCTGTGTCGGGAAGCAGCCTGGAGATGGGCCCACAGATGGGCAGATCCTTAGGCAGAGACGGAGGCCTGGCAGCGGGTGTACCTGCTGCATGGACGGTGAGCGGCCGGTTTGTGGAAGGATGGGGGAGCTGGGGTTCCTGAAGGGGGCAGCAGGAGCCTCTGGGCTCATAAACCTCACGTGACACACGCTACATGTGTCCTGCATTTTAAGTGCAGGGCAAGGTCTGCGCCACTTAGGGAAAGCGTGCTCCGAGAGCAGAAGCCTGGCCACCTGGGGGAAGCTCTGGATACACGGTCACCGCGAGGTTTCCAAAGCGCTCTCATTGGCCGAATAATGACCCCAGAAACGTCCACGTCCTGATCTCCAGAACCCATGAGTGGACCCTTTATAGAAAAGGAGACTGTGCATGATTAATTTACCTCCCCCCCCCCCCCC
>PVKA01013358.1:0-28103 GCA_004027165.1 Ctenomys sociabilis | reverse complement strand
GGAAGAGCAGGTACGCAGGGAGATGGTGATGACCGCAGGACCACGCCCCAAGGCACGCAGCCAGGCGCGCAGCCTCTCCCGCGGGCAGAGGTGAAGCCTGGCTTCTCCCCTGAGCATTCAAGAAAGACCAATCCCACCGGCCCCTGCATGTAGCTCCCTGAGACCCAGCTGGGATTTCAGGCCTCCAGAAATTTGAGAAAATGAATTTGTGTTGTCTTAAGTCACTAAATTTGTGCTGATCACACAAATCTGTGACAACGCAAATGGACCCGTGATGCCTTTGGTTAACTAAACATGGGTGAGGAGAAAGCTCTAATACTTCCTACAGGTAAAACACAGATTCAGTCAGAAGCCTATGAGAAACAATTGACCACTTCTGATCAGAAATATAGGAAGGCAGCTAAGTTGGTTTGATTCTCGCAGCCTGGGAGGCTGAGGCAGAAAGATCCCAAGGACTACAAGTTTGAGCCTGGGCAACGTAGAGACTTCACAAGATCCTGCCTCGATAACAACAAGGGCTAGAACTACAGCTCGGTGCCAGGGTGGTGCCCAGCCAGCTGGCTGCTGGCAGCGTGTGGGAGAACTGTCCTCTCTATCGCCCTTTTAGTGTGCCTTGTGCACACCCATGGCTTCTTCTACTCTACCTCTTAAATGCCCATTGGCTCCTTCTAATCTGCCTCGTGCACACCCATTGGCTGATCTCCCAGAGAGTGCGCGGGGACATACACAGCCTGGAGGGTCAGTTCCCCTGAGGAGGGGTTTGCAGAGCACAGCAGAGAGGCAGCTGAGGGGTTTGTAGGCATGGGACCATGCCAGGAAGGAGGGATGGGCACTGGTGAAGGATAAGAGGAACAGTGGTAAAAAGCCCCAGAACCAACGTCCCAGGCCAGAGAGAACTCCCCACTGGTACAGCCCACATCCCTGGGCAACTCAGACCTGCTCTGCCACACCATCCTGCGGTGGACTCTTATTCTAGCTGTTTGACAACCCTCACACACATCCCAAAACACCCTTCAGCCACCAACTCTGCTAACTCAGTCCCTCCTGGCCATCTAGGCTGCTGTGCTGCATGTCCAAGCTGGGCGGAGTTTTTCACTCTGAGCTGTCTGACTCCCATGGGTGCTATTTCCACTTCACCTATCCAGCTCTCCACACAGCTGGGGTCTGCCAGTCCCACCATGGCACTGACTCCCAGGCATCAGCACAGATGGCCAAACCCAAGAGATGCCTTCCATGGAGAGTGGCAGTAAATCCATTGGGATTCCCAGGACCCCACCTCAGGGCTGGTCAGCTTATGGAACTCAGGAGAACTCGCAGGTGTGTCCAACAGGGTCCCGAGTGCAGGATTCTTCCCCGGGGATAGGATGATGCCCTCCCACACAGGAAGGCTCAGAGACCCCTCGGTACCTGGGCTCAGTGCCCTGCCCCTCTGCCCCCCAGGATGCTGGTGGGGCCCACCCTGCCTTGGTCTTTCGGAGCAGCCCGTTCTGAAGGAGCCGTCTTAGGCCTCACAACACAAGGCTCCGCATGAGCACACACAGCATTCCTCACTGGGGGATTACAAGGATTTTGGAAGTCACTGCCAGGAACTGATAAAGACCAAACATTTATTTTTCATTGTACGGAGTCCTCCCTCATGTAGCCTTTGGCTGTGGGCTGACCTGTACCCCCAAGTCTCCTGAAGTCCTAGCCCCAGGACTTGCTAGGTGACTGTGTCTGGAGACAGTCTTTAGAGATTAAGTGGAAATGAGGCCACCCAGCTGGGCCCTAGTCCAATGGGACTGGTGCTGTCCAAAGAAGAGATCAGGACCCAGGGATGTAAAGACAAAGAGATGCATGAAGGGACATGGTGAGGACAGACACCTGCCAGCAAAGGAGAGAAGCCCTTCAGGGCCCGGCCCTGCCCACACCTTGGCCCCAGACTTCCCAGGCCAGAGCTGCTAGAGAGCAAACACTGAGACTTGGTTAGCACAGCCCTAGAAAAGGAACACAGAGCCTCCCAGAAGCCACGGGCATCCCCACCCACAGCCAGGGAGCCACGGGCCACGCAGCTGCCCAAGGTCTCTCTGTAAGAAGTGGGGGAGGCTGAATGCCTGCACCTGGATTTAGGCTTGGGTCCTGACGCGTGGCATGTGTGACTGCGTGGCAAGCGCTCACGTGGGCCTGAGCCTGTTCTCAAGGAGTGACTGGGCGAAGGCCAAAGGCATGGGTCTTTGGGGCCTCAGCCTGGACAGCAGTCTTCCTCATTCCAACTGGGACCTGGCTTTGGGCCTCAGGTGAGCCCTTCGGGAGGAAGATGGTGCTGCTGAAGGAGCCACTGGCTGCCCCTGGGCCCTTGCTAGAGGCTGGGTGGCTTTCCAGCCCAGGAGACAGAGGGCTGGGGCAGCAAGTGGGGTGGATGAAGCAGTATGATTCTCTCAGGGTCCCAGAGCTGGAGGTTTTACAAGGTGGGATTCAAACTAGGTCTGGTGGCAAAGTTTCTGCCTCTCCCAGAAGAGCAGCTATTCGCGCCAGGCAACTGCCCCAGAACCCACAGTCAGCTCTGGCAGGGCACCCCATGCTGACCCCAGCTGCTGGCTGCTGGCCGACCCCAAGTTTCCCAGAAGCCTCCGCTGCGGGGGAGGAGGAGGCTGGCAGTGGACCAGCCCAGCTCGCTGGGCTCCACAGCAATCATTTTTCGTTTATTCTTGGCTCCTGGAGATTTGCCTCTCTCTGGGGAAATTACTTTGGGGTCACAGTGAAATGTCTGTGACAGCTAATAAAGAATTTGCTTCTAGAACCAGACCCTAGAGCTCTGCGCCCCTGGGGTGTGCGCTGAATTTGTTCTCGTCTTAGTTACCAGATGAGGTGGAAAGGCAAGCTGGGGTGAGGGCTGCTCGCAGCTCAGGCCCCTCCGGCCAGCAGGCTTCCTCTGACCTTCTCATTTGCAGACCTGGGGCCTGGCAGAGGCTTTCTCTACAGGGCCTGAGTGAGACACAGACAGCTGTGGGGTGACTCAGGGGGCCTGAGCCTTTAACTTGGCTTGCCTGAGTGGGGTACGGGGACCACAGCCAGGCCCTTGGGACACTCACTGCCCCTGAGTGCAGCCAGGGCTCTGACGGCCACCACCTAGGGGTTCCAGTCCTGGCTCTGCTGTGCGACCCCTGCAGTTCTTGGGGACACTATTCCCAACCACAGAGCTGGATACTAACTGGACCCATGGACCCATCTCCTGGCACCTCTGGGAGTCCCGGAGCTCACAACTAGGAAAAGCTCAGCGTGGTGGTGCAGGGCAGTGAGGGGTGGGTGCAACCAGTGTTGTGGGGGCCAGGGAAAGTGCCCTCAGCCCCCCACCTCCTGGCCCAACACTGAGCTCCTCACATAGTTAGCATGGAGTATGCCTGCCTCACTGGACAAGTGACAGCAGGACAGCACTTGCCCGGATGCCTCCACAGGCAGGAGGGAGCTCCCAAAGTAGCACTGCAGTGTGTGGACACAGCACAGAAGGCCGGGTTAATGTTGTGGGGCATCCAGGTGGGTGCAAGGCTGGGGACACCCTCACTGAGGCACCAAGGACGCCCCCAGGCTCATGGGCAGTCACAGCCATCAGTGTGAGAAGAAAGGGAGTGGAGCGGGCGACGTCCGGCAAAGGGCACCAGTGCTGGTGCAGGAGGTGGCTCAAGGGCCCCCCGACAGGGCTGCCTGGCATGGGGCTGTGTGAACTGAGATGGGCCAGGGGCAGGGAGCCCGGAGCTGCCGCGCCTCCAGGTGGAGCTGGTGGGTGGGGAACAGAGGGAGGACGTGGAAAGTGGGGAGACTCTTAGCACCCCGGAAGAGGGGAGGGGGTAGTGTCCGGGTGGAGGTGGCAGCGTGAAGGGGCAGTGGGGTCTCAGGAAGGCTGGAGGGTGGGTGCTTTAGCACAGAGTGCAAGGCCCAGACTCCCTGGAAACACCCGCTGGCCCTCGCGAGGTCCCACAGTCAAGGACCCCACAGGCTGGCTGTGCACAAAGCACCAGGGCAGCTGCTGTCCTGTGTGTAAGTGTGCCACTTCTGGGGGCTGCAACTGCACCCACCTGGTGAACAGAAGGGGCGGGTCCCAGGGCCAGCTCTGCCTGTCCCCAGGGGCACCTTCAGATGGCAGAGCTAACAGCTGACGTCTGGGTGCTTACAGTGGAAGACACTGTGCAACGCCCAGCAGGCTTCTGTTCATTTAATCCCAATAATAAGCACTGTGAGGGAAGAAAAAAATCCTGATAAGAAGAAGGGTTTTGCAAAAGAAGAGACGCAGGGTCAGAGAAGTTGCATCGCTGGGTCCGGACTGCACTGTGGTGAGGGTTTGGGGCCCAGTTGGTCTGACTGCATGGGCAAGAGGTCAAGAGCACTTTTGGAGTCTCATCTTGTGACTACCTGGCTCTTTGATACCATACAGGCATGGAGTAGTAGAGCTCGAACCCAGGGAAGCCTGCAGGTGTGGCACTAGCAGTAACCTGCCCTCCACCTCAGGGGCCTTTGCCGAGGTTGTGGAGGGAGGCGTCTGATAGACCATGCAGGCCTCCCTTGTCGGCTCCAGGACCCCTGGATACAAAGCCGAGGCTGTGTACTGCATTGTTCAGGAAATTGTGACAAGAAAAATACATCTGTCTGTGTTCACTGCTGTGGCGATTCCCTCCCGCCCCCAACATTTTTGATCTGTGGTGAGCTTGCGCCACAGATGCAGGACCTGCTGGCTCCGGGGACAGGCTGTAGCACCTCTCGGCTCCTCCTGATGCCCTGGGATAAGGGTGCAGGTGAGCACTAAGCTTGGAGCACAGGTAGCTGGAGGCCACGAGGGATCCCAACAGGTGAGGGAGTGTTGGGAGGGCAAAGGACACGGGACCCACCCGGGGCCTGCTCAGCCTCTGGGCTTGCTGGATTCTTGGATCCTAGGCCCTGAGGATGCCCACTGTCTGCCTGGACCTCCTCACCCTCTCCTCTTTATCTGCCCCTCTGTGACCAACCCTTGTCCCTATAATCACTTCTTTCTAAGTTTATTAGCCATGAAGCAGAGATTAAGAAGCGGAGCCAGTTCTGGAGAAGCTTGGAGCTGGGGTCCCAACCTGGAGTGGTGCGTTGGTGAGGTTGCTCCGCCCCTGAGCTGCTGCGCCTGGGGGCGGACCAACATAAGGCCAGCAGGGCCTAAGCTGAGGCACCTGTCTGCACTGGAGACCTCCTGCTGCAGCTCAAGCCAAGAAATAAGGGATGCGGTGGGAAGAATGAGGACAGCACCTGAGGAGTTTAAGACACCAGGCCTTGGGAAAGCAGCCTCGCTTTCCTCTTGAAATGAAACACAGCAGAGCTCTGGAGCTTCCTCTGCAAGTTCCTTGTCAGGAGTTTAAAGATGCTTGCGTTTGGTTGGCAGGAAATGTACAAATGCCAAACACCTGGAGAGTGAGAGGTAGAAGCCATCATTTTGTTTATTTAACTTGCTCTCTGAAAATATTTGGGCAAGTGAAGTATGCATAAATGAGCTTTTCAGTATAAGCTGGGGTCCGGGAAATAAATTATTTTCCCTACAGGTAGGCAGTTCATTGCACGTATCTGGTCCGCATCTTTGCACCCTCAGAGGATGCAACATGACTAACTGGCTGGCTCCTGACCCACAAATATCCTTAAATTCCTTCTGTATCTGTATTTGTAAATATTTTATGTAATCCAGATGGATTTCTAGAACATGTGCAGAGGAATCTGGTTTTGCTTTTTGACAACATGTACTATAAAATGCTTGGGAAAATGATCTGTGTGTTTGAAAGGAAAGAAAATAAAGGAAAAGATTTCTGGATCTACTTCTGAAGTGGCGCGAGAACCCAGAGCCCTGCTGTAGGAAGGGGTGGTACTAAGAGCGTCTCTGCAGAGCTGGCTTCGGTCTGCATCACACGCCCCGGGCTGCAGCCTAATCACCGGGAAGCCTCACAACTGCCGGTGGCCGGCGGGCTCTCCTTTCCCGTGGGGCGAGCTCGGGCTGCACCCAGCTCAGTAGCACCCCGAGCCTGCAATGTGCTCTGCTTTTCCCTCTCTTAATTCTAGGCCTCCTCAGAAGCATCTTTGGACCCCGGTACTCTCCATCCAATGTGGCCACAGCGTTATTCCAGGCCCTGGACTTCTCCCTCGGGCCTTTGCCTCGCCTCCCTTTCTCAGTTACCCCACGCCATCCTGAAGTGGAGGCATCTGTCTTCTCAAAGGCAGATCTCATCACATCTCTGCTCGAGACCTTCAGCAGAGGTGCTGGCCAGAAGTAAGTAGGTGCTGCCACTGTGAAGTCACGCGGTGGAACGGGTATTTCTCATGCAGTGCAGCACTTCTCCCCCAGGACCTTACCAGGAGAAATGCAAACACATGTCTGCACAGAGTAGTCTATTCACGAGTCACAGCAGGAAGGAACCCCGATGCCTATCACCTGGCAAACGGGTGCACTGGGGTCCAGACAGTCTCTTCCACTACCACTAGGCACTAGGACCCAGTGACCCCCAGGAATGCTAGGTGTTAGGACCCAGTGAACCCTAGGAGTTCAATGCTGATGAGAGGACTGAGTCCATGCATCATCTGAAATTTTTAGAGTGGACAGATATCAAGAGACAAAAAGCAGATCAGTGGTGGCTGGAGTTGGAGCTAGGACAGGAGATGGCGGGAATGGGCCCTGGGGAACTTTCAGGGCCAACAGGAATATTCTAGAGCCAGAATACGGTTGTACAATTGTACACATTTACTAAAAATCATAGAACTGTACACTTATAATGTATGAACTTTATGCTGCAGAAATTATACCTCAAATAAAGCTGGTAAAAAAATCCAAACTCCCCCGGCAAACAGAAGCAAGAGCAAGCGTCTCAGCTGGCACATGATGTGCCCGCCACAGGCTGTCTGCCCTCCCTGGATCGTGCCCTGTGCCACCCCCAGGCTCCTCCCCCAAGCCCACATTCAGCCCCTTCGGCCAGCAGCGTGGCCGATGCAGACTCCTCGTCTTCCCTCTCCCCTCCCAAATCTGACTTCCTCTGGAAATCCACGAGCCTCTCAAAGCATCCTAGCTGCTTCCATACCCATCTCATCCATGGACAAAGCACACGAAAGACTCAGGCCAATGGGTTATGAAATACTGCCACTAGGGTTTTAAACAATGAAATGGAGCAAAAAATAGAGCAGCCGGCATGTAGTAAGTACACTGTTTCATGACACTATTGTTCTGGTTTTCTAGCTGCATGTGCAGATAGATGGTCCTGGGGTCAATGACTTTTGAGTTTACAATGGTATTAAAGTGACACAGGCTCAGAAGAAAGACCTTGACTCCAACCTTGAGTCGGGTCTTTCGCAAGGTGGGTGCTGGCAGCTGATCGTCATGGGGAGGCCAGGCAGGGTCGGCAAGCACAGCTCCGGATGAGCCCCACCATCACAGGGACTCAGGTGACGGCAGTGCTGTGTGCAGGGTTAGATGCTGAATGCATTTTTTACTTACCATGTTTTTCACTTATGCTGGGCTTATTGGGATGTGACCCACCGTAGTTTGGGGCATTTGTATTTGTGGTTGGGGAGGCTGCATATTTCTTACTACAGCTTTAGGTTTATAATGTCTGTGAAGCACTTCATTAGACAGGAACTCCTCAAGGGCAGGTCTGTGTCTGCCTCCTGACAGCCAGCCTGGGCTTTGGTAAACAACCAGCGCTGAGTCAGTATTCAGGGAAAGAATGCGTTTGTGTGTGAGGAAAGCCTTTGGCCACAATACCACTGACACTTTTGTGTTTTAGGCCCCCGCGCACCGCACCTTGTACACTTTGGGGGGAAAAAGGGTTTGGTACCTGCCCACACCGCCCTCAGCAGACTGGCAGCAGACGCCAGAGAAGCAGGAATGATCGCTCTGACTCTCAGCCGGGCAGTTAAACAGACAAGTGCACTTCTAAATTTGAGACACTATAAAAACAAAAATGTAGTGACAGTACTTTCAAGCTAAAGCTAGATGGGACTGGCTTCCTGGAGGGATGCAAACTGCAGATGAAAATGTGGAGACGCTTGGTTGAAAAGACAATGATGGCAGATCTTCATGACATGTGCAGAGTCAGGGACAGGAGGACCATGTCGTGAAGCCAGCTGGGACCCAAACCACAAGACAGAGATGTAGGAGGTGAGAGGCAGGGCAGGAGTTGCAGGAGGCACCCTGGTCAGTCTCTGTGGGTGACATCGAGAGGCCCACGCTGCTGTGACTAGAGAAACAGGGGCTCAAGCCTGCTTTTTTTTTTTTTTTTTGTCTTTTTGAGACAGGGTCTCACTGTGCAGTTCAGGCTGGCCTTAAGCTCACTTTGTAGCTCAGGCTGGTCTCGAACTCACAACAATCCTCCTGCCTCAGCCTCCCGAGTGCTGGGATTACAGGCATGCGCCACCACGCCAGGCTCTCAAGCCTGCTTTTGAGGCACAGACCTGCTAGCAAACCTGAAATGCTCGACACAGGGCTGGGTGAGCCAGCATCTGGCGGGACCATAGGCACTGTCTGCTGGCTGCTGCTGTAATGCTCTGAACCACCTGTCTGTGTCCCAGGGCCCCAAATCGCCAAGGACACCATGAGTCTCAGGGTTGAGTGCCGCTGAGTGGGGTCTGCTGGTTCATGACTCAGTTTCCTTGCCTGGAATCCCCACCTACTGGCCTGAGCCACAACGTCTAGCTGAGCCTCCACAGGGCCAGGCCTGCAGCCTAGGAACCCAGGCCCCTGACTTCTCCTCAGAGTGAGGGCAGAGCCTGGGCCGCAGAAGGCACACACACGCTCTGGGGATCTCTGGTGCAAGACTGCGCTGTGTGGCTCTTCCTGCCAGTTGGTCCATGAGGAAAGTCACCTTTGACTCATCTGCACAAACACTTTGCCCACCGCGATGGAAACCCTGGAAGGTGTCCTTCTCCCCGTGCAACTCCAAGTGCTGGCATTTAGATGACGCACAGTGTCTTTGGGGCCACACTGCACTCCTAAGCATGCCCATCTGTCTGTCCGAAGCAATTTCCCAGATCCACAAGGACAGGACACAGGCCCAAGCACCTCCCAGGCGGTGCGGAGACCCAGGGGCAGCTGCTGGGCAGTCCCCACTTGCTTCTCACTGTCTCAAAGAACCACAGCTTCCAGGAGGCTTCTGAAACCCAGTCTCGGCTTTGGAGGAGCAGAGCTGCTCTTTAAATAGAAAAAGCTGGGCCTAGGGGCCCGGCTGCCCAAGGATGGTGGTAAGCAGCTCCCGGGCCGCACTTGGGCCCCCTCACCCCTAGGCCTCCAGGGAAGGGTCTCTGTCCCTCGAGGAGCTCGGCAGAACCCAGCCTGAGAACCCCGCTGTGGTTCAGCCCCATCCCTACCTTCCGAGCGAGTGGACAGCCTTCCACACTCGGCCAGCAACTGCCCCCCTTGGGCGGGCTATGTTTCCAGCACCCCAGGCTGCCTCCCTGTTTCCTTTTAGTTGCCAGGCCCTGAAAGATTCAAAGCAGCTTGTGCCTCTGTGTGGTCTCGGCGGAGTCGCATCTGCTGTGTCCCTGTGCTCACTGAGGCCTGTGTGGCCCGAGGTCCTGCACGAGGAAGCTGTGTGCAAGTCTTTGCCCCAACCCACCTACAGCGCACTCCTGAAACCCATTAGAGGCCTAGAAGTGTGCCCATGTGAAAACACTTACCACGTGCCGTTTGGTTCAGGACAGCAAATGAGCCTCACGTTCGAAGTGAGCTGGAGCTCGGGCACCTTGGGGATCCTTCCAAAACCCTAGCTGCACTACCCCTGTGCGGCACTGTGCCTGTGGCCACTGTCTCCGCTCAGACTCTGGCCGGAGCTGCAGAGGTTCCTCCAGTCAGAGGGTCCTCTCCTCTCCCCCTCACTCGCCTCAGCGCTCCTCCTTTACATACTCAGATGCTTGTCACTGCCATAACTTACAAGATAAAGGCCAAGTCGGACGCCCGACAGCCAGCCCCAAGAACCACAGGTGCACCCTGCGGTCAGCCACCTCTCCGGCCTGCTGTCCCCAACCGCTTACCTGTTCTCTGTGCCTACAGTCACTCATGCCCCCACCCCCACCGTGTGTTTTGTGAGGGAGCTCACGCGGCCCGGAACCTCGCGAGGCCAGCCTGTTTCTCTTGGCGTCCCACACTTCGGATTCACCCAGCTGTCCCATGAGTTCATTATTGAGTTATGCTCCATCACACGGGTGTTCAGCTCTGGTTTATGCAATCACTTAGAGAGGTGCTTGGTGTTTTTCCAGTTTTGGGTGATTTTTAAATAACGGAACCATAAGCATTTATGTGTAGGTTTTTGCATGAGCATGCCTGGGAGTAGGGCTGCGGGGCCGGCTGCTAGGGATGTCATGCCTTTTGAAGCAACGGCAAGCTTTCTGGCTCGGGGGAGCCATCCGGAGCTCTCGGCACGCAGCGCGCAGTTCCCGTTGCTCCCGGCCCTCGCCCGCACCGTGCACCGCTGGTAGGGTGCGGAGCTCTTCTCGCAGGGGTGTCGGGGCACCCCGGCACCTCCGGTCCAGCTTTCGTTCTGGTGTGCACATCTACAGGGTACTTGGATCGCGGGTGTCCTGCCCCCTCGCTCTCGCCCTGCGCCCTCCCTCGGTCTCCGCCTGCCTCCCACTTGTGTTTTAATTTTCCCCACTACTTACCATGCAGAACATCTTTTTATTATGTTTTATTAGATTTATTTTAACTTCTCAAATTTTGTACTGAACCATGTTTGGGGCTATCGAGATTATGAGGAGTCCCTCCTATGGGCTTTTCACAGTGTTAGTTTTATATTTAACATTTCTATCTGCTTCATTTTGAGTTGAATATGGCCCAAGGTTTTCCTCCAGGTGCGGAGGTGTTCCAGCCTCTCGTGCACGCTCTCCATCTCGCGGAGGACGCTTCTGCTGATTGCATTTTCATCACGAAGAGCGGTCAGTGGTACCAGATGCTTCCCCGCCCCATCAGCTGAGAGGGCTGTGCGGCTTTTTTCCCCGATCTTTTTGAGACAGGTTGTCGCTATCAGCTCAGATTGGCCTTGAACTTGCTCCTCCTGCCTTAGCCTCCAGAACGCTGACATTGCAGGCCGCTCACCACATCCTGCCGTGTGGAATCCCCACCTCCTGGCCCGACCCACAGCACCCAGCTGAGCCTCCACTGGGCCAGGCCCGCAGCCCGGGGACCCAGGCTGTAATACCCAGTGGTATTACACTGATTTAGTTTTATATATGGAACCACGCCTCTGCTCCTGGGCTAAATCCTAGTTGATCATGAAGTATCATCCTGTTAATATCATACTGGAGTGGGGTTGCTACTATGTTTTAAAGATTTTTGTATCTATCTTCAAAGGTTACTGTTCTGTAACTCTTCTGATGGTTTCGCCTGGCTTTGGTACTAAGGCAGTTATGGTCCATAGAATAAGGTAAGACTTCCCTCTCTGCGGTATTGTGGAAACATTTGAGGTGGATTTGCTTTACAGAGCGACCCCTTGGAATCACGAGGTCACCGTGCTCCTGGTTTCTGACCAGAATCCTCACGGTATCCAGCAGAGCGCAGGGGGGCTGGCTGGCTCCTCGCACCTCGCCTTGCTCCAGCTAGGCTTTCTCCGTGCTGCACAGCGTTTTTGTTACTCTCATCCAGCAGCAAAACAGAATGAAATCCGATCTCTGCGCTCTGCCTGGGAAGTTCTGCTCTGACACTGGCTCTTGCTGCCCTGACACTGGCCCTTGCTGCCCTGGGCCTGCCCGGTCCCTCCCTCTGCCTGGGGGAGCTCTGCATAACTTCACTTAGGTGACTGGTCTTCTTTCTTGGGAAGTCCTGCTCAAAGCACTAACTGTACACAGCAGTCCTCTTATAGGTGTTTTTTTTCTTTCATGGTTTCTGTTACTCATGGGCAACAGTGGTCTTCAAACATTATTATCTCAGGAAAAAATAATTCATTTTAAATTGTATACTGCCCTGAGTAGCTCAGGGAAGACTTATCCCATCCTGTTCAGTGCCTCCAGGGATGCACCTTGCCCCTCTGTCCAGTGTATCCATACTGTAGATGCTACCTGCCCATGAGTCATGCAGGGGCCATCTGGATTTGGTGCTGACTATGGTTTCTGGTCTCCACGAGGGGTCTCGGAATATATTTCTGGGTGTTATGGTTTGTGTCCCGTCTTCCCCTGAAAGCCTCATGCAGTCATGGGGCAGCTTCTGGACTTTGTGATTAATTCATGATCCAAGCCTGGGATTGTGAGTGTGTGTGCTTCGCTGCCCTGGGGCAGAGCCTGCATAGAAGGGAGGGAGGGAGGGAGCCGGCTTCCTGCCCCTGCTCCTCCCTTTCTGCCCTTGCTGCTCTGCCACGAGCCACCCCGCCTTGGAGCCAGCCAAGTTTGGACTGAAATCTCCACAATCCGTGAGCTCCATAAACCTTTCCTTCCCTGATTCTGGGCATCAGGCATTTTGACAGCAATGAGAGAACAGTAAGTTAGACACCGGGCAAGAAGGGGACTGCTGAGTGGTGGTGGGGCGCTCTGGTCACCCCCTTTTGTGTGCTCCGACTTTCCCTTTATTTCCAGGAGTGGCTTCTGCTGTAATTATGGATGGGGACACCGGCAGCTGTTTCCGTTGACTGCTGATGTGTCTGTGAGCCTTCCTACTGCGGGTGCTGCGAAGGCGACCATCCAGTGTCCCCCCGCGTGTCAGTGCCTGATGGGCGCATGTGAGGAACGACAGGAGGTACACGGAATGAGAGGCTCTACATTTTTAAGCTGTAAAAAAGTGTAATTTAGAGATTATCTGTTCCTTACGTGACTCAAGCAACTTGTTTTAAAGCACCACTAGTCAAATTTAGCAATTCATGTCACTCATTTAAAAATCTTTGAGTTATATATAATACTTTGAAATATAATGCTTTTATTTTATTTATTTATTTTTTGAGACCGAGTCTCACTCTGTAGCTGAGGCTGTCCTTGAACTCACTATGTGCCCAGGCTGGCCTCAGGCCGGAGCAACCCTCCTGCCCACTCCCGAGTGTCGGGGTCCCAGGTGTGTACCACCGCACCCGGCCGTTCTGGGTACTCATGACTGAGCTTGCCCAAAATGTACATGTTTTATTTCTCTGAAATTGCAGTTTTTATTTGTTTTTGTCCCTTAAGTTTTATTTTTAATGGGGAACTTACTTTTTTTAATTACTGGATTTCACTTTACATTTAAACTTTTATTATTTATTTCTGTCTGGATGCCCAACGGCCAGGTAATGGGGGCTACGCAGTCCCTGATCTGGGACTGCTGTGGGCTGAGGTTTAGCCACTTACTAGAGGGTATCAGGGCATAAGATGCCAGCAGATTCCACCAGCATCTAGGGGGTCTTGCTCCTAATCTTCCTGGGCATTCAGTGAGACCTTTAGGCCTTTGAACTTGGGGAACTCTGATGGCTATTTCTTCTGTGGCTGCTCTCTCCTGAAATGTCCACGCTGAATGTGTGTGGCATGCATGAGGGTTTTCCTCTGTGTCTCTTATTTTCAAAATGAAAGAAAAATGACATGTTGGCATGGTTCAGTGGTAGTAGCCTAGTGGCAAGTTGTAGGGAAAGTTCTAAGCCCTTCCTGCTTCAGGCTTTGTGTCAGTCAGCTTTCTGTTGCTATGACAAATTACCCGACCCAAACAACTTAAAGGAAGAAAGGTTCCCTTGGGGTCGTGGTTTCAGAGGTTTCAGAGGCTCCATTGCGCTTAGTCTGTGGTGAGGTCAAAGCTTCTCAGTGTGAAGAAGGCAAGAGCCTCGAGCAGAGGGAGCCACTCCTCTCCTGTCAGCAGGAGGCGGAGAGTGCCAGAAAGCCAGAAAGGACAGTAGGGCGCAGAGTGGTCCCCAGAATCACGCCCTTGTGACCCCTCGCCAGGCCTTCCCGTGTGGTAACATTCCAACAGCTCCACCCAATTACCAGGAAGCTGGAGCCCTCAGGGTCCAATCACTTTCTAAAAACCACCAGCAGCCAAATCTGCAACACGGGGAGCTGGTCTGGGGGACACTTCGATCGTAACCACATGAGATTCCAAGCGTAAGTGGCAGTGCCGACCCTGCTTCTGGGAGGCTGGAGGGGACCGGGTGTGCGCAGGCCTGAGCAAAGCCCTGGCACAGGCTGTGTGTCTTGTGAATGTCCTGTGTTGTTTCTTAGAACTGACATAGCTTGGCTGGTGCTGGTACCTGGCGCTCTAAAGAAAACATCAGCAGATTAAATTTAAACATCACATGCAGTCTGGCGACAGCACCGCTGGTGTAGTGGTGTCATGCAAGATTCCCACATGCCGTCTGAGTAGTCCTCCAGGGTTTCAAGGGTGGCGCTCGGCCTTACAAATGCACAAATGGAGCTGCTCACGTTAGGTGGTCCGCGCACCCTCCATCTCCCCGCTGACCAGAGACATCTCACTGCAGAGTCATGATGTGCTAATTCTCGCTGTGCTGGGATCGAGCCTGCACCCCGAGCTACACCTCCACGCTCTATGTTTCTGTTATTTATAAGTTTCCAGGCTAGGAATTGAAACCAAGGTCTGTGGGAGCTGAATTATGTTTTTGACTGTTAGAAAGGTGAGGCTTAGAAAGTTTAAACATTGAAGTGTAAAAACTTAAATCTTAGAAGACTAGAAAAAATATTCCTGGTCTTGTGAGTGCAGAAAGCCTCCCCAGGGAATGACAGCAGGAAGGAGCAACATGAAGGAAAAGATTTCAATTTTTTAAAAAAAGATTAAGCAAAGCTTAAAACAGCCAACAAATTAAGAACATATTTTGTCATCTATCTGATTAATATCTTTGATATGTTAAAATAGTTTCCTTATTACTAGGAAAAAGTTAAAAAGGCTAAAGGAAAAAAGAAAAGTTAACAAACATTTGGCAAAGGAAGAAATACAACTGTCCAATAAACATACAGAAAAGGCTTGTCCTTCTTTAATTATATTAATTCAAATTAAACTTTTACCTAAAAGCTTCCCAAATACATAGCTTTTTAAACTTCTTTATAAGAAGCACCCAGTGTCAGAGGGTGGTATAAGACGCATTTTAAAATATGCAAAGATTTCCTTATGAACTCATTAAACAATATTATTTAAGATAGTAGAAAAACAGAAAATAATCTATTTTCCAATATGAGGAATTGTGTAAAGAGTATTTACTATACAAATAAGATATCCACCCAGCTAAAACAGTTACATTAAAAAAAATAGTAGGCTGAGACAGAAGGATTGTTGTGAGCTCGAGACCAGCCTGAGCTACGAAGTGAGCTTAAGGCCAGCCTGAACTGCATAGTGAGACTCTGTCTCAAAAAGACAAAAAAAAAAAAAAAAAAAAAAAAAAAAAAAAAAAAAAAAAAAAAAAAAAAAAAAAAAAAAAAAAAAAAAAAGTTACTTAGCTAAAAAAAGAAAGAAAAAGGCCAGAATGAAATAAAAAGAAACCATCTTTAATGTTTTTCAAAATTCAAACAAGACACAGACCACAATGTTGCCAGTGTTTACCAAGCACCAAGGTCAATGTTGTGGTTGATTTTCTTTTCTTTTCTTTCTTTTTTTTTTTGTTTCTCTAAACATTATATAAACATGTTACTTTTTTTTCCAGTTTAAAAAAAAATCTTTTTTCCATGTGTCACTTTCACCTTTTCAAACCAGGAAAAATTTTAGAAAACTCCTGATACCTAAAGCTGTGTATGTGTGCCTGTGTGTGTGTGTGTGTACATTCACAAACAAATGTTGGACATTACACCCAGGGCCTTCATACTGCACTACAATCTCAGCCCTTTTTAAATATTTTGAGACAGGATTTATTAAGTAAGTCTCCCAGGCTGGGAACTTGTGCCCCTCCTGCCTCAGCCTCCTGGAGTGTGCAGACTACACGCATGTGCCACCATGCCTGGCTGAAACCAGCACTTTAAAAATGTTGCTGATCAGAGCCAGCAAGATAGCTCAGTGGACTAAGTGCCTGTTTAGGCAAGTGCAGGGACCAGGGTTTGAGCCCCAGCACCGCATGCCGTGCTGGTGGGCTTCCTCAGCCAGCCACCGAGACCGGCGCATGCCTGTAACCCTAGCACCTCGGAGGCTGAGGTGTCCTGCTGCGGCAGCCGGAGTGGCCGCTCCGGAGCCTGACCTGCTGGCCCTGCTCCACGCTCGCCCTGCCAGTCAGCCAGCCGTGGACACGAGGCCCAGGCCCTGCCACCTGTGGCGCTCAGCAGCTGCTGCTGCTCCACTCTGTGCCTAGGCTCCAGCCAGGCTCTCTGGCTCTAGGTTGCTTCAGAATCAACAGTAGCTTTGTCTCTCAAGCTTGTAAATAAAGCTGTTTTACATGCTCAGATGCAAAAAGCAATTTTTTCCCCCTCCCTGAAAAGAAGGCATTAAAAGCAATGCTCATTAAAGTCAACTCAGACAGGCTAATTAAAGGCAGAGCTGTCCTGGCCTAAACACAGCTTTTAAACTCAAAAGATGCTGCCCAGTACATGCCCCACCCCCGACCTTTTTACTTACTATTTTCCTAATTAGAGAAGCGGCCTGAGAGACAGGCGAGCTTTTGCTGTCTGATCTTCTTAAGCTTCTAAAAGGACTACACAAAGCCCCCTCTTCAGCGCTAGAATGAAAGGCATTGGTGCACGGTCTCTCCCGGCCCTAGTCACAGCAACGCGAGAGAGCCTTGCTGGTTGTGTCCCAGGTCGTCTTGCTGTCCACCTCGATCTGGTAGTCATCGACAAGCATTTCCAAGTACCTGTGCGTGCCTGGCCCAGCCGATCGAGGTCCGACCGCCACCAGGCTCCGGCTCACCATGGGACAGGATGAGCCACTCACCGTGGTGGAAGTCTTCATCTCTAAGGGCGAGTTTAGCTGGGAGGGTGTGTGAGGACCGCATCCGACCAGCTAGTGCATGGTGGGAACCTTGGCACGAGTGCTGCTTGTTTTCCTTTTAAGACAAAAGTTGCTAATGCATGAGTTGTTTCTTCTAAAATAAAACCTCAGTGTTCAGGGTTAATTGTGAAGGTGGCGCTTTGCAATACACAAGCGGGTTCTGGATATAAAACCGTCTGGGTTCGGCGTCATGGTCCCACTGTGGCCGCGGGTGGCACGTGAAAGTGTCACTTTCGTGTACGAACTCACTGCTGAAGTGGGGCGGCTTCAAGCCGCATCTCGCTGCGGCCTGCCAAGGCTGCCTGCTCTAAGGCAGCCCCTCCGCATTCTCTGGATATGGTTGAGTTACGGCAAGATGAGGTGGGGAAGGCTGCTGCCCCGTGACGTGGCACTGCTTTGCCGCCCACTGCTTTTACAAGTGGAAGGTGCGCGCTGACAGTTACTGAGAAGTGAGAACAGAAAACTCGGGCGCCAGTGCCACAGCCATTGGCGACCACTGCAGAGCAGCACACTGCCACACCTCACAGGCTGCTCTCTGACACCTGGGGACACCTGTGATTCTCCAGTGTTACAGAGGAGGGTCGTGATGCCACCCTCTCCCTAGGTGCCCGGAGCTCTTCTCTCAGGACAAGCCCGCCGCATTGGATGTGGGCCATCCTCGGCCAGAGCTTTGCTGCACAGTGTGTGCAACTAGTGGAGTCAGGACTCGAACTCCCCGCTTAGGGCTCTTCCTAGGACCCTGGCTTGGTGTTTGCTCTGAGCCTTTTTGTGTGCATGGTTCGAGAATGGAACCTGGCATCTGAAGTGATCTACACCCGCAGCCCTTTTGCATTCTTTCACAGCGTCTCACAAAGTTGCTAGGTTGTGTAGGCAGGGCTCAGCCTCCCCTTCTTGTCTCCTGGGGTGCTAGGGTGACAGAAGGGCACCACTACGGCCAGCCATTACTGTGTCTTTCTACATTCAAATTCTTCTCTTCTCTTCTCTTCTCTTCTCTTCTCTTCTCTTCTCTTCTCTTCTCTTCTCTTCTCTTCTCTTCTCTTCTCTTCTCTTCTCTTCTCTCTTCTCTCTCTCTCTTTCTTTCTTTCTTTCTTGTATTTTAGGGAAGGGTCTACAGGGTACTCAGGTGTCACTACTAGTTCAGACTTGTGATCGACCTGTTTACAGCCTCCCAGGAGCTGGGATTACAGGTGCATCCTACCAAGCCCAGTCTCAATTGCTGCCTCAGCACGCTCCGGGGGCAGGGCCAGTACCGCAAGCCTGCGGATGGAACCCTGGCCCCTGCGCTTGCTTGCAGGTGCTTTAATTCACTGAGCTATTTGAACGTGTCCTCAAATTATTATTTTTTTCTAAATTATTTTTGAGGACACAATATTTCTAGATGAATGTTAATCCTGAGTACACACAGGATAAGGAATTACAGACCCTATTTTATCCAAACTGGATCCTAGTGGAGCTCAAGTTTTCTTTCTTCTTTTTTTTTTAAATGTATTTGGTACAGGGTCTCACTATGCAGCTCCGACTTGTAGCAAGTGACCTGTTTTCAGCCTCCCCAGTTCTGGGATTACAGGCATGCGCCACCACATCTGGACTCCTTCAAGGCTCAGCGTGCCCGGGGTGGGGCTGGTGCAGCAGCAGGACAGGGGCGTCTTAATTTCTAATAAGCTGATTGGCTTTCAAAGTAAGCTTTTCTATTAAAAGAAGGAATAGGTAGAAAACTACATCTGTTGACCAAATATTTACATTTAAAGCACAAATATTTAAGAAACAACCCCTTTTCAGAAACTTGAGATCACTTGTCAATTAGTAAAATTATTACTTATATTTTCTACAGTTGAACTTTGCCTTATAAAACTTCATCCTTAGACTGGGTGTGGTGGGGCATGCCTGTAATCTCAGGTCTTAGGCTGTAAGTAGGCAGATCCCTGCGAGTCCGATCTAGTAATGAGACCCTGAACACCCAGCCCTGTAGCCCTTACCTAAATAAAAAACAAACAAGGGGCTGGGAAGATGGCTCAGTGGAATAAGCGCTTAAAAAAAAATAAAAAACGAACAAACTTTGACCCTTGTGTATCATTATTTACTGAGAGGTCCCAAGAGAATTAAAAGTAACAAATTAATGTAAAATAAAAGTCACTACAATAAGAAAGAACTGCATCCTGTCACTCGCGATAGCATGGGAGGACCGAGCTGGACACAGCAGCAAGCGCGCGGCCGGCACCTGTCGGGGTGGAAAGAGAGGACCTGAGGGAAGTCAGGGAGGTGCGAAGCGAGCGGGGAGAGCAAATGGGGGTGGGGTGGGGCCCGGAGGGGGGTGCCACAGGAGTCCAGCCACGCAGGAGAAATAATCCTGCGGAGGGATCTCCAGCAAAGAAAAGACTCCACTGGCCAGCAACATGGCTACAGATGATGATATATTTCAAAAAGCTAGAAAAAGGGCTTTGAATGTTATCACAAATGCCGTATGCGGAGACAGATAACACTTTTTGTGAAACACACAGTGTCATCCAGAAGTATACAATTTTTATGTGCCATTTTAGTGGTACCAGAAAATTTACCATAGAAATTCATAGCTTTCGTATTAAAAAGTCAGTTATAAATAGGATACAGCTCAATGCAAGAAAGAGCCCATTTCTTTTCTTTTCTTTCTTTTTTTTTTTTTGGTGGCACCAGGGATCAAACTCAGGACCTTGCACTTGCCAGACAAACACTTTTTCACTGAGCTATCTCCCCGGCCCAAAAGAACCTATTTCTGATCTAAATTATAAGATGCCTACAAAGCTGGGCGTGGTGGCGCAGGCCAGTAATCCCAGCACTTGGGAGGCTGAGGCAGGAGGATTGTTGTGAGTTCGAGCCCAGTCTGAGATACAAAGTGAGCTTAAGGCCAACCTGAACTGCATAGTGAGACCCTGTCTCAAAAAGACAAAAAAATAAAAATAAATAAAGATGTCTACAAATAAATTTAATAAGAAATTTATAGTACATGAAAAAACTAAATCTTCTAAGCTATGCAAAGGAAGGTTTGGCCCATGGAGACACACATCTCCTTGGAGGGGAAAACGAACCATCATAAGTAACACCCAAAAGATACTAACTCTTCCAGTATCACCCTAGAAATGTAGTATCATCCATACAAAACAGCGGTATGTTTCTCTGAACTATGTAAATCTGTTCTGAAGTTCAGAAAAGCCAAAAATGCAATATGAGCCCGGAAAGTGCTTGGAAGAAAGAATGACAAGGCGGTATTAATTCTACCAGATATTGAGATGCACCGCGGCTCTGTGGAGCCAAAAGTGGACACTGACTTATGACTGGACAGTTAGATGGAGCAAAATAGAAAATCCCAAAGCAGAAAGAACCATGCGTAAGAATTTAATTTATGAGAAAGGTGATATGGCAAGCTCATAAATATTCAACAGGTAGCTTACACGATGTAAGCAGCTACTCAGAAAGATAAAGCTGGATCCGTATCTTGCTCTTTACACAGGACGGATGCCAGCTAGAGTAAAGATTTAGAAGTCAACAGAGGACCCTAAAACAGGCCAAGAGAAACCAAGGGAAAATTCTTGTGGAAACTCAAGTAGTGAGGATCTTTTTAACCTGGTATCCATAAGAGAAAAGATTGATGAAATGGATGAGATAAAAATTAAAAACATCTGCATCTCTCAAAATTACTGTAAGCAAAATGAAAGGACTAATAACACACATGGAAGAAATAGACCCAACTCATTTTACGGGCAGATCTTATTTCCCTAATGCACAGAGAGCCAGCGTATTCTTAGAATGAGCAGTGTAACAGAAACAAAAGACACAGTTAAACAGTTGCCATGGAAAGAGGCGATGTCCAGGTGGGCTCACAGGAGTCCTTCGAGATGTCCTTTCACCCATGACAAGGGCTTGTGCCCAGTCTCTGTGAGCACCCAGAGGCCAGGAGGTCGGGCCCCCTCCTCGCAGCAGGCCATGATCAACAGCCGCCAAAGCTAGCAATGCAAACTGACCCATCCTCCCCACTAGGACTTGAGGTAGGTGTAGTTATATGTGTAAGAAAGGCCAGACATGCAGTCCCCTTGTCTATGAGGGATGCATGTGGAGACCCCCAGGGACACCTTAAACTGCAGAGGGACCCGAAATACACACACATACACACGCATACATGCTTTTCCAATACATACATACCTATGATAAAATTTAATTTTTAAACTAGACACAGAAATAGATAAACAACAGTAATAAAACAGTGCAAGTGAATAGTATACTGTAATAAAACTAATTTAAAACTTAATTATTTCACTTACTCATTTTGGGCCACTTTTGGTAGCAGTTACTGCAGTTGAGGGTGTCAATGCTGGCTAAGGAGGCCCGCGGCCCTGCTCAAATCTAAGCTATGGCAGTGTTTGCAAGGGCCAGAGCAGACGCAGCCTAAGTGCTCAGAGTGGGGTCTGGTGGCAGAGACCAGGCCCTACCTGCATGAAGGAATTTACCACACAGCTGCAAAACCTGTGGAAGCTCTTCCTATGTAACAGGGCAAAGGTGGCAGGGGGTGTTGTTAACTAAAAGATACAAGGGCCAGCAGAGCCACTTGCGCTGCGCACTGGGCACTGTGGCGCAGAGGAGGGGACTGAGACAGCACGTGCTGGCGGGTGCTGGGCGGAGCTAGAGCAGGGGCTTTCTGCGCGCGGCAGAAGGGAGCGTGTGGAGCCCCCCACACAGGGCAGCCTGTAGTCCAGTGTTTTTCAACAGCGTGAATTAATTGCCCCTCACTTCCCACCGTTCCAGGAGGTCTTCAGAGCCAGGCTGTTCAGGCTAGAGATATCAAAGGAGAAAAATCTCAACTCTCTGACTTCTCAGGAGCTTCCGTGTGGGAGAAAGGGCAGACTGGAGGTGCGAAGACAGGTGCTTTGGATAAGCACCCCTGCTATGCGCTCACGAGGGTGCCGGTCCCTGAAAACCCTCTTGCCCCCTCCACCGGGTGGAGCACAATAACAATTGTACACAAGCACAATATCTGGAATCTTAAGTACCACCTCTGAAAAGCGATCATAAATAAACACTTTTTAAATAACTCTCCTTCCCAATCCAATCCCCAGCAGCAGGTTACTAAATCCAGGCAATGTTTGAAAAATGCACACATGAAATGAAAACACTCATTATAGAACTCCCTCCAAGCCAGTTTCTAATGTTGAAAAGCCTATAAAAAGCAACGTAGATCAAAAAGTGAACAAATGCTGCTTTCTTTATGGTTATTAAATAAATGCACTAATACCCCCCGGGCTGCATGCGGTCAGCTAGGCAGGAAACACACACACACACACACACACACACACACACACACACACACACACACACACACACACACACACACACACGCATGGGATCCCCGCAGGGTCCAAGCAATGACCAGCTCCACTGGCTCCCCTGGAGGGGCTGGAGGAAGGAGAAGCCTACAGCGCCTCCTCCGGAGATCCGTGCAGTGCAGATGTGTGTGCCCTCCGTTGAGAAACAACGGTTCCCGCACAGAGTTCGCACCTGGAATTCTCTCTCCCCCGGCCGCAGGCAACCACAGCCCCCTGCCCCGCGGAGACAGCGCCACCTGTCCCAGAGCGCGGAAGTCCCCGCCTGCAAGCCGATGGCATCATTCACGGATCCTTTACTGAATGGGTTTCCCTGGCTGCTGTCAGGAAGACCCTGCAGAGCAGGAGACCTACAGTAGCCGAGACTCATTTCCTCACAACTGTTGAGGCCAAGAGTCCAAAGTGAAGGTGTCTTCAGGCCGCAACCCCAGAGCCTCTCTCGTCCGCCCTTGCCCTTCCTAGCTCACGGCGCTGGCTGGCAAGTCTAGCCCCACGTGTGTCTGACTCTGCACACGTCTGCATCCATGCACCTTCCTCTGGTTAGTAAGGACCCGAGTCGGGGGACTAAGGGCCTGCTGTGCCCAGCACGACCTCACCATAACTAGCCACATCCACACTCCCCTTAGCTCTAAATAAGGACTTCCACAAATCTCTTCTGGAGGCCATGATTCAACCTGCAACACTGAGAAATCATCACTGAGCCACCAAGGGTGGGTGACAAAGGAAGGGCCTGCAGGAGATTTTCTCTGGTCTGTGTTAGGAGTGAGCGACACTGGAACAGCGCGGAGGCGGTGTGAGGACCGAGTGTGTGGGGACCAATGTGGCTTCATGGCTCAACAGGACAGAAATCTCAGGGGCACACGTGCCAGCTGTGTGACTAGGGCAAGCCACTCAGTGATGGAAATGCCGGTCCCCCTGTGAAACTAGAAGCGACACCTGGTGCCTTGAGTGAACACAGGATGTTTCCCATCAGAGACCAGCGGAGCTGTTGCCCCTGATAGAAATTTCTCGGAATGCAGACTCGGGAGTCACCCTAAATTCTTATTTCACGGGGCCTCCATGCCCACGCATGATGCCACACTGGTACAGCCTCGGCCATGCTCCTAAGCTCACTCTCGGGGGAGCTAAGCAGGGTCCCCAGAGAGCAGCACGAGCCCCTCTGAGGTCAGGTGTTGCAGGCAGCCAAGTTAGATAGAAATACAAAGACTTGTGCGCCAAGTAATTTCATGTATACTTTGGTAGAAAAACAGGTTGTTCAGAAAACAGCCCTGGATGACTGTTCTGAGAGTCACTTCACATCAGCCTCTCTTCAGCCCTTGCACTGCCATAAATGCCAGAGCTTTGCAGAGCTCTGGGCTGGGGGGGGTGTCTCAGTGTGGAGCCCCCACCCCCCGTGTGAGCCCCTTCCCTGCCATGTGTGAGGCTGAGGGCTGGTTCTCAGCACAGTCCCCTCCCCGAAGAACGTTGAATGCAAAAATAAACGAAGCTTTCTACATATTTCCTGTGTTTTTATAACTTTATAGCATATGTATGTTATTTTTGTTTGTAAGGGAATAAACAATAAAATTGGAAAAAATAATAAGTACAGAAAAAGAAGGCTTATGCAAGCTAAAAAGAAATGTAGGTAAAATTTAACAGGTATCAGATGGGACTGCCCAAGCATAAGAACAATGAATAAAATAGACTGAAAACTTGGGTAGCTTAACTTGTTCAAATTTACATCTGCAACAAAAAGCGAGGCTGGGCATGGTGGAGCACACCTGGAATCCCAGCACTCAGTAACCTGAGGCAGGAGGAGTGCTGAGGGTTCGAGGCCAGCCTGGGCTGCAAAGTGAGGTCAAGGCCAGAACTACATAGAGAAAGCCTGTCTCAAAAAGACTAATACAATAGACAAACAAGCAAAAACAAAATTAAGAAAAATACTTGCAAGGGCTGGTCAAATAGCTCAGTAGGTTAAAGTGCCTGCAAGCAGGTGCACAGGCTGGGGGTTTGACACCCACTCATCCCCCCACTGCTGCCGGCCCTGCCCCCAGGACGCTCTGAGACAGCAATTGAGACTGGGCGTGGTGGCATGGGCCTGTAATCCCAGCTCTTGGGAGACTGTAGACAGGTGGATCACTACAAGTCCAATCTAGTAGTGAGACCCTGAGCACTGTGTAGACCCTTCTCTAAAATAAAAAAAAAAAAACCCAAAACCAAAAAACAAACTTGCAACAAATATAACAAAGGATAACTTTCCTTCAAAGATTAAAAACATCTTTCAAGTCAAGCAGGGCTCCTCAAGTCTTAGCTACTCAGGAGGCTGAGGCAGGAGGAGCACTTGAGCTCAGGAGTTGAGTGAGGGGCAGCCTGAGAAATACAAGGAACTTGTTTCATTAAAAACAAACAAACTTAGAAATCAGTCAGAAAACCACCAAAACTACTGGATTCTCATTTCAAAGAAAGCTCAAAAGAGAACTACTTCTGTCCCAGTAAACATACAGCTGATAGTTTTAAGATGCACAGAGATCAAACAAAACCGTGTTTTGAATTTGTTAACAGTGAGCCGTTAATTATTGTTGTTGATAGTGAACAGTGTTAGTCAAGGTGCAGGAGCAGACCCTTCCATGCACAGCTAGTCCTGCAAAGCCCGGGGCACGCCATGGCAGCCCTTGACAGTACCATGTTGCCTACAGAACTGATCAGAAAGAAAAGTCCCGGGCTGGAACATGCATCCCTGCGCTCTTTTCTAGGCCAGATGCTTGAAAGCAACCTTAACCTTAAAAAGCACAGAGTTTCGTGTTCAGTAGAGACGATCATGTCCTCATTTCTCCTCCAGCACAGGCACTGGGGTGGGTAGTCACCTCGCTGCTGGCAGTCCTAGTGTTATTGGGGGGGGGCTACCAGGAGTGGCGCACACAAGTTCGCGCTCGCGGGCAGGTGGGTGCCGCCGAGCTGCATCCCGGGCCCTGCTGAGGCTGCTGCGGGCACGCGGTGGCCGGTGCCGTGGACGGGGCGGGTGGCACTGGGAAGCGGGGCCTTCCACAGCGGCAGGAGGTCGTGATCGCCTGGAGCTTAACTGGAGAGTAACAGCGCGCCTCCGGGACACGCTTTATCTTAAAAAACAGATGTGCAAACAATCTTCCTCTTCCATACACAGGAGCGGAAGAAATGACTGCTAGCAGAGGCGCCTGCAGCGCAATGCGAATGGTGGCGAGGGCTGGCGCAGCGGCGGTGCAAGCGCACGGCGTCACGTGGGTGCCAGACCAGCGCTCGGGGGCCCCTGGGGAAGATGCCTGGGGACAACTAGTGAGAACTGGCAGAGAAGGGTGACGAGCAAGACATAGGCCCTGGGCTTCCTGGATGAACCCCACGGAGGGCCACCAGCCAGTGGCGCCGGGGTGGGGACTTCCCATCCGTGCGCGCATCGCCGTTAACGAGGAGCAGGAGGGTCGCAGCGCTACTCCTCCTCAAATCCCTAATAAAATAGCAAGGAGGGCAGTCGTGATGACCACTGCACAGCTTCCAAGCAGGGGGGGGCACAGCGCCTTCGGGCGTCCCGCCGCCTCGCCTGGCCCCAAGCCAAGCCAGTCTCACCAGGCTCTAAATCCACCCAGTTAAGATGAAGCAGAAGCAGAGGATGACCCTAAATGGTGCCGTGTGCAGGACTAGGCCGGTCTTCTCGCTGAAGCGCCAGGCGGCCTGGAGAGCGGGCTTGACCACCAGCGCAGAGGACAGTCTCTAAAAATAAACAGCCAGGAGCAGTAAAGAAGCCTTGGAGGCTAAAGGGCTTCACAGACCTCTCGGCTAATCATTCTGAATGACTCCAGTCAGAAATCAGAAACCAAGGGGAGGAATCTGGCACATCCACTGGAGACATAATGGATGCTAAGTGGTTAAGTCTTAAAAAAAAATTTACATGTTATAAATGATGTTTTGGTGATTTGTTTAAAAGACATGCTTTTTACTTTTGGTGGCACCAGAGATTGAGCCCGCAGCCTTTGGCCCTGATTATATCCCCAGATCATTTTACCTTTTCCTCTGCAGACAGGGCCTCACTAGTTCCTCGACTGCCCAGGCTGGGCTTGAACTTGCAGCCCTCTGGCCTCAGCCTCCTGGAGTGTGGGGCTCTCAGGCCTGTCCCATCGCACCCATTTGAAAGGTGCCTCTGAGTTTTAAATATTTACACTAAAGTATTTACCAAAAAATTAAAATGATGTGACGTCTGTGATTTGCTTCCAAATTATCCAGCTGGGGAGTAGGTGGGAAGCAAGATGTTTACAGATAAAGGAAGACTGTTTATGGTTTGCCAACTGCCACAGCCAGGTGACTGGTCCATGAGGGCCCTATTATTTTACTTCTGTACAATGTTTAAAAATTTTCCAAGATAAAAAAGGTCAAAGATCATTTCAAGAGAGATTTATTTCATGATTTAATGACATGGAAACACTCTCATGAAATGGCAAGGATGGAAAAAGCTATAAAGCCGGCATTATACTAACATAAACAATGTTGAGGCCAAAAGAGGAAAATTTGATACAACGCTGAATTAGGGCCGTCTATGAGTGGGTCTCACCTCCCGCACCTTTTTGGTTTCCTACGCTGAGGGGGCTTCCTTTAGCATCCCAGAAGGACAACTTCAAAAGCTGTGTTTGGGCTTTGCCAGGACAGGCTCAGCCACTGTTCAGGGTGTTTATCTCTGCCCAAGCCTCCTGCCCGGCCATGAACCCAGAGAGCTTCGCGTCCACAGAGGCCCGTGTTGAGCACATAAACAGCATACGGCAGGCCTAGCACAGAGGGACCTTTCTCCAGCCAAGACAGACAGACAGGCAGGCAGGGAACACAGCTGTTTATCCTCAAGGGAAAAGAACAAGGCAGGAGGAGGTCCTCTGAGCAGACGCGGGCAGCAACGCCTGTCCAGGGCAGAGGGCCAGCACGGGGGCCCTACCAGTAGGCAGAGCGTGAGGCGGCCATGACCACCAGGTGTGAAGAGCAGTCTGTCCCCATACACATGTCACAACAACGTTGTCAGTAGAAGAAGGCACCCTACTGACTTGCTGGCCCCCACAAGCAAATACAACTTGGGTTTTCCAGAGACGGTGAAAAGTGAAACCTGAAAGATGTCCCCAGGCAAATGTGTATTGTCTGCCTGGTGTGGGCAGTTGAAGGAGTAAATAAAATCTGAAAGGTGCGATAGACACTGTGAAAGGGAAGAATTTGTTTAGAGGGAAGGGACAATAGGAATGAGGAAAGAGATAAAAGAAAGAAAGAAGAAAGGGAAAACACCTACTGATGTATATACACAGGATAGCTTGGATATTGTACCACTGATTTCTGCTGGTCTATTGAAAGGAGCAGTGAATGCTTATTTTTTTTTCCTCCTTTTTAATCTTTCTTAACTTTTTTTGACCTGTTTTGCATGCTTATATCTGGTTATCTGAAGAACTAATCTGAGGACAATAACAACTATTGTCGAATTCCTATTATTTTGTTTAGTGAAATTCTGTATTGTTTCTAATGTTTTTTAAACAAATTTTAAATTCTCTTTAAAAAATAAAAGTAATATTAAAAAATATGAAGAAACCAAGAAGCTGTCTGCCTGCTGTGGCTTCCAGGTCACACTGCTTGGCTGGTTGGGCAGCCCAGGCAGCAGGCACTTGCTCGACACGTGCAAGGACAGCAGCACTGGGACTCGTCACTAGCACTGCAAAAAAATATAAATAAATCAAATCCTTGGGCTGGGGAGATGGCTCAGCAGACTGAGCACCTGCTTAGGCAAGCGCAGGGACCGGGGTTCAACCCCCAGCAGTGCAGACCAGGCCAGACCCGCCCCACGGCACGCTGAGCCAGCCACCAAGACTGGGTGAGGTGGTGCACACCTGTAATCCTGGCACTGGGGAGGCTGAGACAGGAGGGTCACCAGCAGTCTGAGCTGCACAGTTGAGACCCCCTGC
>PVKA01013357.1:0-55208 GCA_004027165.1 Ctenomys sociabilis | reverse complement strand
CCCTCCTGCCTCAGCCTCCTGAGTGCTTGGAATTGTGCTATCATGTCTGGCTCTTTGCAGGTCTTTCTTGATTATACTAACTGAAAGCCTGCTTGGAAATACAGCAGTCTGTTGATTGATGAGCTGTGACTGCTCTTTTAGAAGCTGATCACTATCTTTACCTCAATATACTGTCAGGTCCTCCTTGTTCTCCAGCTCTTAATATAAATAAAGCTATATGTCCATTAAGAAAAAAAATATTATGTTCTCAAGGTACAGCTATTTACCTAAAATTCTCAAGTTTAGCCTTCTTTAAGGCAATGTAGTAATCCATTGTGTATAAGTACATTTTCTTTTTTTTTCATTACATAAGTTAACCCATTTGTTGTAGGCTAGGGATGTCTCAAACAGTAAGAGCTTCTACTGGTCTTTCAATTCCTTCAGTCTTCTGATGGCTGACTTGACTGTGACCACAGAAGTGGTATTGTAGGTCCAGGCGCCACCAGCCACGGTTTTCATGCAGGAACCACAGTGCCAGATCCCCACGGCCCACCTCTTCATTTTGGTCTTGCCACAGAATGAGCAGGTATACTTGGTGTGCTGGCTGATTTCAATCTTCTTCACCATTTTCAGAGGGAGGCACTAAAGCGAGTCCCATATGTACCGACAATGCTGACCTTCTTGGTGTGCTTAGCCATTCAGTCCAAGGGTGTCCAAACCCAGGGAGTAAGTACATTTTCTTTATTCACTCATCTGTGGATGCATATCTGGGTTGTTTTCAAGATTTAGCTATTACAGGTGGTGTACTGCTATAAATACGGGTGTGTGTATATTGCTCTAGTATGATGTTTTGACCCTTTCAAGAAAATACCTAAAAATGGAATAGCTGGGTTAAATGTAACCTTTAGGTTTAGCTTTTTGAGGAATTGTCATGCTGATTTCCATATTTGTTGTACCAATTTATACTCTTATTATTTTTTTATAGGAACCAGGGGTTGAACTTAGGTCCTTGTGCTTGCCAGGGAAGCACTTATTCCACTGAGCCATCTCCCTGGCCCCCAATTTATCAACAGTGGAGAAGGGTTCTTTTTTCCCCTGCATCCTCACTGATATTTGTTATTGACTGAGGGGCTGGGCAGATAGCTCAGTGGAATAAGTGTTTGCCTGGCAAGCACAGGTCCTGAGTTCAATCCCTGGTACCACCAAAAAAAGTAACGTTATCGACTGATTTTTTGACGATAAACATTTTTCCTGGAAAGAGATGGAATCTAGAACCAGGGATTGAACTCAGGACCTTGTGCTTGCCAGGGAAGCGCTTGTTCCACTGAGCCATCTCCCTGGCCTAAGAGATGGAATCTTATTGTTGATTTAATTTACATTTCTTGACTGACCAGTGATGATGAGCATTTTTTCATGTATTTATTTGCTGTTTGTATTTCTTCATCTGTGAATTGTCTACTCATTTCCAGTGCCCATTTTTAAACTAGGTCTTGAAATTTGGGGATCTGATGTTTTTCAAGTTCCTTAATATTCTAGATATTAGTCCTTTGTCTGAGAAACAGCTGGTAAAAAACTTTCCCCATTCTGTGAGTTGTCTCCTTACTCTGCTGGTTTCCTTTGCTGTACAAAAGCTTTTTAATATTATGTGACCCCAGTTATTGATCTTTATAATATTTCCTGTACAAATGGAATTTTGTCTAAAAAGTCTGTCCACATTTGTGTCCTCAAGAGTTTTACCTGTTTTATCTTCCAGCAGATTAAATGTTTCTGTTTTAATATTAAATTTTTTATTTAAAGGATGATTTCAATTTCAGTTTAGTATGGTGAGAACTGTGAGTCTAGGTTTAATCTTTGGTATGTGGAGAGCCAGTTTCCCCAGTTCCACTTACTAAAGAAGCCACCTTTCTTCCAGTGAGCATGTTTGACCCCTTTGCCAAAGCTAAGGTGGCTGAGTGTGTTTGGAGTTATTTCTGCATCTTGTAATCTGTTCCACTGATGCTCAGACCAGTCTTTGTTATGCTGTTTTGTTTTGTTTTTGCCAATACTATGCTACTCAATTTTTAAAATCTCAGTAGCTCTGTAGTATAATTTCAAGTAAAGTATTGATGCTCTTGCCTTACCCCTGTTGACCAGAATTGCTTTTGCTAGTCTAGCTCTTGTCTGGCTCCAAATGAATTTTAGAATTGCTCTTTCTAGTTCTGTAAGGTATACTGTTGGTACTTTGATTGGGATTGTATTAAATCTATATAAAAGTTACTGGATATATGGCCATTTACACCACACTGGTTCTGCCTATCCAAGAACAAAGGATATCTTTTTCTGATATCTTCTTTGATCTCCTTTTTCAGATTACTGTAGTTTCAGTATAAAGGTCTTTTACTTCCTTTGTTAGGTTGATTCCTAAGTATTTCATTTTTCTTGATGCTATTGTGAAACATGTTTTCCTCATTTTTTTCTCAGTGAATTTGTTGCTTATGTACGGAGATGCTATTGAATTTGGAGTGTCGATTTGTATCCAGCTATGCTACTGAATTTGGTTATTAAATCTAGGAGTCTTTCCATTGAGTTTTTGTGGTCTTTTATATAGAGGGTCATGCCGTTAACAAATAATGACAATTTAACTTTTTCATTTCCTATCCTTATTGCTTTTATTTCTCTCTCTCTTCCCTAATTGCTCTGGCTAATATTATCCGAACTATATTGAATAGGAGTGGTAATAGTGGGCATTCTAGCCTTGTTCTTCATTTTAGAATCAAAGCTTTCAGTTTCTGTCAATTTAGTATGATGTTGGCTGTTGTTTTGTCATAGATGGCATTTATTAGATTGAGATTAAAGACCATCTATTCCAATTTTCTATAGGGATTTTATCATCAGTGAGTGTTGGCTTTATCAAATGCTTTTCTAAATCTATTGAGATGATCATGTAGTTTTTGTTTTTGGCTCCGTTGATGTGCTGTATTACATTTACTGATTTGCACCATCCCTGTGGTGAATCTTACTTAGGCAAGGTATATAATTTTGGTAATTTGCTGCAATCTCTTTGCCAGTATCTTACTGAGGATCATTTTGCATCTATTATTGCTAGGGAGACTGGCCTATAGTTCTCTTTCTTTGGTTGGATCCTTCTGTAGTTTTGGTATCTGGGTAATGCTTGCTTTCAGTTTCATTGAGGCATAGTCAAATTAGATAATATCTAAATTTCTTGCAGGATCCTATTGCATGAAATATTTTTTTTTTATCATTGACTTTCAGTCTATGACTTTCTTTTTGAATTCAATATATTTCTTGTATGCAGCATATTGTTGGATCTTGTTTCTTGATCCTTTCTGCAAAATGGTTTCTTTTGATTGGTGAATTGAGACTATTTACATGGATGGTCATAACTGATATATATTGATTTGTCCTTTTCATATCATATTCCTGTTGTTGGTTCCAGTTCTTTTCTCTTTGTTTAATTATTTAGTTTGCCTAGTAGGTTCATTCTATTGAGATTAGTAAAATTGTTGGAGTTTTTTTCTAAAATATCTTTGAGAACCTTGTGTAGTTATGGTTTGGTAGTCATGAATTTTTCATGTGTTCTTTGTCATGAAATATCTTATTTCTTCATAAATTTTCAATGATACTCTTGCAGTGTACAGTAATCTGAATTGGTGGCTGTTTTCTTTTCAGGACTTGAAGTTCTTTACTCCAAGGTCCTCATGATTTAAGGGTTGTGTTTAGAAGTTTGCTATGATTCTGATGGGTTTCCTTAATAAGTGACTTATTTCTTCTAAAAGCTATTAATATTCTGTTCTTGTGTTGAATTTCTAGACTCTTAACTATTGTTTTATTTTTTGAGACAAGATCTTGCTATGTAGTTCGGGTTGACTTTGACTCACTATGTAGTCCAAGCTGTGCTGAAACTAATGGTAATCCTCCTGACTCATCCTCATGAATGCTGGAACTACAGATGTGGTATGGATATTTTCTGATCATGGCTAATTGAAGTTCTATATGCCCCATTCACCTATATGTTAATTTTTTTCTGCACTTAGAAAGCTTTCTGCTATTCTATAAACAAGTATTGTATGTCCTTTGTGCTATCTTCTGAGTTTTCATTTATTCCAGATAATCTCATGTTATTCTTGTTTGCCTCATCTAGCAACTGTTGAACAAATTTTTCATGGTCCCTTGTTATTTTTAAGAAGCTTTTCATTTGATGATTACTAACCACAACCTGTCTTCTAGATCTCATATTCATTCTATTTCACATTAGTTTATTCTGCTATGTATATTTTCAATAGAAATTTTAATCTCCTGGATACCTGTTTAAATTTGTTTTATGAAATCCAGTTGTTTCCTGTTTGGGGCATTCATGGTTTCCATCACTTTCCTAAGATCCTTTAATTTTTTTAACCTATGTCTACTTTAGATTCATTAACCATGTCCTTCATTATGATTTTCAACTCTTTAGTTATCTGTCATTATCTCGGATTTATTTTTTGTCTAGAGAATAATTCATTTGCTTTACTATTTCTGCTGCTATCATTTGAGAAAGTTCACAATGTTTCCTTCTAATTTCTTGCACCTCAGTGCCCCTACATTCGCCTTGGGCAAGCCGGAGGACTCTGGTTGAATCTTATTTCTATGTTTCTTTCGTTTTCTATTTTTTTACTTGTTTTCTGAATTGGTGTTTGTAAGTCGCCTATAGTAGGTAGCTTTATCACTAGCACTGAAACCTCTTTAGAAAAGTGCTTTTCATAGATGTCTTCTAGGAGTACCTTACTTTTTGTTTTTGAGTATGTCTCACTATCCTGCCTCTTAATCTTATTAGAGACAAGAGGTTGTTGCCTATTTGGCATATCACCTAGTTCCACAGCCAATACTGGACTATGGCATCATTTATGACAAACAGAAAATTTTAGTATTGGCATACAAGGAAGAAAAATTGTATCACTTGGCTAAAGTAGTACAATCACTGGTAACAATAGAATCAAAAAACAGTCTAGAAAATGACAAACTATGATAATTGTTAATTTGCCACCTTTGACCACAGGTATAAGATTTATAATTGTATAAAAAATCTAAAAAAACAACCCCAAAGTTATATATACAGTAAATATCCATTTAATAGAGTGATTTTACCCTCGGTGGAAAAATTTTAAAGGGGATAAAAGGCAAAAATTGAGATACAAAAGGAGAGAAAGAGATTAGAATCAAGGTTGAAGGACAAAGGAATACCACCCAAGCTTTAGGAAGCTGGTGAAGAGGAAAGAAGAAGAAGGAGGAGGAGGAGAAGGAGAAGGAGAAGAAGAAGAAGAAAGAGGAAGAGGAGAAGGAAGAAGAGAGAGAGAGAAACAAAACAAAATTACAAAACTAAAAGCAATGTTCACACTCAAGAAGAAATAGACAATAAAGAAGAAAAGCAAAAGAAAAAAGATTTATCTTTCATTTCAAGCCTGTGGTAGCCTCTAGGGTCTACAGGGATTTTATGACAGTGTCCACTCAGGGGGCATCTTTGCTGTCACTGGTAGACAAAAGAGGCAGAGTCTAGACTCATGTGGAATGATTCCAGCAAGTCTGCTGATTCTCGTACTTTCTGATCTCTAGAAGTTCAGGCTGATTCTGGCCTCTGGCTGTGTGCTTGGGGCCTGAGTTATTCAGCCTACAAACCTCTGGGTGTATCTTGACAGCCTGACTTTATCTCCCTGACCCTGGGTGTCTCCTGCAGTTGTCTCTCACCCAGTCACTATATGATTTCAACACTGGGAACCCTTAGATGAATGCAACACATGGGTGCTTAGAGTCTCAGGTTCACTTGGCCCCTCCCTAAAATGGCATCTGACCAGGCAATCTTTCCAGGGGACAGGGCAGTTGCTTGGACTGGAGTCATTCACCAGCTTTTGAGGAGCACAGTATCCACTACTCTGTTCAAGCATTCACTGCTCTGCTGTGTTTCTCCCTGGAGGCCTCTGGACCTAACCTCACTGTGTCTCTGTAGATTGAGCCTCCTCTCTCATATTGGGAGCTGGGAACTTGGAAGAAAGTGAAGATCATGGCCTCTGTTTTCTGCACTGAGGTCTATCTCTTCACTTTCTCTGTGGGCTCCAGTTTTTCCTTCAGATTCTTCCTGGTTCCTGGGGACTGCACCTCCCTCTTTTTCCTCAAGTTGTTATTTTCCAGTGTATGGATTCTGAATTGTGGATAGGTTGATTTGTTCTCATCTACTGCTCAGCCATCTTCTCAGAAGTCAGTTTTGCTTATTCTTAACATCTTATATTCCAATGTTACATTTGTCACAGCCAATGAACCAAAATTTATAAAGTATTATTCATTAAAGTCATTTTTTGGATGTAGCTGCACACAACTATAATGTCAGCTATTTTGGTAGTTTAAGACATGAGGATTACAAGTTTTAGCTCATCTTGAGAAATTATGTGATTTCACAAGACCCTGTGTCAAAATAAAATATTTTCAAAAGAGATGTAGCTCAGTATGAAGTCCCTAGGTTCAGTCTCTAGTATCAAAACTAAAATAATTAAAAAAGAGCTGAATATGTATCTTAGTGCAAAGGCCCTGCATTCAAATCCCAGTACTGAAAAAAAGAAATCATTTTTCAGTGGTTTTACTCCAATGTCAATTTCTCCTCCTGAATTCATCTAGAATATCACATTACCTTGTTTTTGGTGGCCTTATAGTTTTAAGAAGTAGTGCTCAGGTATTTTATAGAATATCCTTCTGTTGAAATTTGTCTGGTTATCCTCATGATTACACTGAGGTTATGAATTTTACAGAAGAAAATCAGAGGTAAAATGCTGTTCTTATCACACATCAAAGTACTATTGAGCTTAAGGCCAGCCTGAACTGCATAGTGAGACCCTGTCTCAAAAAGACAAAAAAGAAAGTACTATTGATGTGATTTGTCACTGTTGACATTGACATTGTTCACCTAGTAGAGGTAGCATTCTTTCAGGTTTCTCCACCTAGTTATTCTTCGTTTTCTCTTTTCTACATACACCCTTTTGAGGGAATTCACTATGCATAGCCCACACTTAAAAAATCAGAATGTAACTGGATGTGGGGGCACACACCTATAATTTCAGCACGTGGGAGGCTGAAGCAGGAGGAACATGGTGAGTTAGAGGCTAACCTGAGCTACATAATGAGTTCAAGTCCAGCTTGAATCACATAGTGAAACCCTGTCTCAACAACAACACCAGCAAGAGGAGACACATACCCCTCCTTGTGGGAGGAAGCTATACATAAATTATTTGCAATTCTTTTACAGGGAGATGTTCCTCTTTGCCTCCATTTATTTATTTATTTGGTCATTTATTTATATTACTCTAGACTCACGGACATTTGTTTTGTATTCTCGTGATTATCCAGTAGTACATTACTTATTTTGTTCTCCAAATGGTTCCAGTTTTGGCTACTGGGAGCTCTTTCAGCTGGCTCCTATTTCCTTTTGACATATCCCCATCACTGTGGGTTTTATTTTCTCAGTACTTCCTTTCTGGCACGCCAAAGTGCCCCAAGCTCATCTTGTATATTCCCAGCTCTAGTCCTGGGATCAACCACTTCTGCAAGGGTCCTGGTTCACTGTGCTGGAGAATAGCATTAATAGAGTGTTCATTGCTACTTGCCTTTTTGGGGGTATACATGCATATACTAGCTAGCATATATACTCATGCACAAATCTGCAAATATTTCCCTATGCAACCATCTGCATTAAACTAAATATGAGTTCATATCGATGGGTCTCACTCTAATACCTTGCCACATGGATCATCCCAGCTTCCCCATTTTTCTCTGTAGATTTCACTCCAACAGTGAGCAACCTGGCTCCTACCACCCACCATCCAACTTCATGTTCTTTTCATGGCCCTCACTCCCTTGTTTCTGGCACATTGCCAAGGCTTACATGGCAGCTGCCCCAGGGAGGAGCTATGTTCATACTCCCTGGAACCTGGGTGGCCCTCAATGGCTGGCTGTGATGTTTTAGGCTGGGGAATCTTCCTTGATTTCATTTCCACAAGGTGTCCTACCCTTAGTCATTCAGTGAGCTCAGCATAGTCTACCCAGTGCCCATGAGACACACAAACCCTCTAGCTCTCAGCGTGGTATGTTGGACCTACTGCTCTAATCCACCATCTTTCACCTTCACCAGCCATGATATCTCTTGCTCAGGCTACTGAGCCCAACAATCCCAGGCTATCAGGCAAGGATGGGGTGTGATGGAGTCATAGATGGAGTTAAAATCCCAGGAAGGAAGGCCCAGGGCTCCTGTGGCCAGAATTTACATAAGGTAGGCTCAGTGGCTGTCAGCACATTAAAGCCACGTGCTCCAGGGCCCAGCTACCCTGTACCTCAGTGTCTGTGTGCTTTGGAGGCCTTCCACAAAATGTTACCATCTCCTCTGGTGGCTAGTACCTGTTAGACTTAACAGTGTCCCCTCACCCAGGTGGCATGCCCAGAACTCAATCATGGCTCAGTTTCTCTTCAATAGGGCCAAACAAGTTCCTTGTAGAGTTCTAGGACTCACATCTATGGCATATTTCTGGGGCACTGGGGCCAGGCCCCGGCCAGGAAGATTATCTCACAGGCAACTTGCTCCTGCAGGCTGGCACAATGCCTTTTCTGTCAAATAAGAGGTGAGGTTGCCAAAACAGTGCTAACACACTGACTAGGGATCACTAAACTGCTTCTTTGGAAAGGGGCCTGAAGTACATACATGTTACATACAGTTGCTTTATGGTACTTATAGAATTAATAACAAAGAGCCAGCGAGATAGCTCAGTGGACTAAAGTGCCTGCTTCGGCAAGCGTAGGCAAGATCAGGGACTGCTGTTTGATCCCTGACACCACATGCTGTGCCAGCCCTGACCCAAGGCAAACTGGCCACAGAGTCCCAAGAGTAGTATCACAGGCATATAGTCCCAGCTCTGGGGAAGCCAAAAGCAGGAGGATCACCAAGAGTCCAAGCTGTGTAGTGAGACCCTGCAACAACCAAATACATTAAAGAAATTAATGATAAAGTGTGTCCAAGCTACAAAGGAGTGTTTGTGGACAGAGTCTTGCTAAATTGCCCAGACTGGTCCCAAACTCAAAATCCCCCTGCTCAGCTTCCCAAGAGTCTAGCATTGCATAGGTTTTGAAGACATCTAGCATGAGGTATTCCTTGTATGAATTTGGTGTCCTCTCCATAGGACCCCTACCCCAGAATCTGCCTGGGGCCTAGCTGAAGCCTGAAGCTGCAGAAGATGAAGAGAGAAATAAGCGCAGGTCCTTGCCCTCTAGGGCCTCCCTTTCAGAGCGTTCCTCACTACAATGTATTGGAAAGAGTGGCCATAATAGTAATAGATACCCTGCTTCCTGCACTCATGCCATACCCAGGGGCATTGCTGCATGCTTTGCCCTTCTCACAGCTCTCCATGAGCTCAAGTGTGGGGATTACCACTATTGCTTTACAGAGGAGGTAACTGAGGCTGAGCAACGTGAAATGGCCGAAGTTCAAGAGCCACAAGCCCACCTTAGGTCTGTCCAGCTCCACAGCCTGAGTTCTGAGTTCATCCACGCTCATGGGCCCCAAGCCCAAAGCCGCAGAGGCCAAGTGGGATAAGGCAACTTGCCCAGAAAGGATGGAGTTAGATCCAGTGCCCTGTGCCCCCAACCCTACAGGGCAGCTGCAGCACCTTGCCAGGAAGACAGTGGCATGTGTCCATGTGCCTGGACTCTCCTCATTTCTTGGCCTGCGCCCAGCCACAGCCTGAGCTGAGTGGGCCATGTGGCTATCACGTCTCCCTCGCAGCGTAGCCACGCCTGCAGCTGGCCCACCCCTTGCGTGCCCCCGCCAGTGCCCAGCTCCTTTTCCTCAGCCAAACGCGCAGCCCTCCTTCCGTTAAGCATTCCTGCCAGCTGGTGTGTGAGCCTTGTGAGAGGAGACAAGGTTGCTATGGCAGCCGTGGGAGGCTATTGGGGAGGGGTCCCCCTGGTGTAGAGCTCCTGACCTACCTGGGAAGGTAGGCTGTGGCCCCAGACCTGATGAGAGCTTCGCCAGGTCACTTCAGAAAGCCTGCCCCCACCCCCACTGGCCCTCTGCCCACACCGCCTGTGCTTTAAGAGCTCTCACTACACACAGAAAGAGATGAGTTAGGGAAAAAAAAATGCCAAGGCCCTTCAGAGCTAAGGCCCAATATAGCAGAACTAATTTGAAATGTCACTTAGGGCAGTCTCACTCCCAGCCAGCAAAAAGCTGGTTTATTTACATAGTCGGCTGTGGCAGGAAGCCAAGAACCCTGCCATGCCAAGGCATAGCGGATGGGTGGCTGGGACCCCTATTGTGGCCCCTTGGCCTGGACCTTGCTGAGCAGCACCATCCAGAAACCTCTGTGGGCAGAAAGGTCCCCATATATGCCTTTGCCTCACACCAGTCAACACCTCTAACCTGGGGGCCCCAGGGCAAGGCAGACAACTACTAAGGACTCTCTTGGTGCCAGTTCTGTGCCAGGCACTCTGCTTGCTTGACACAGTTGTTTCGCTGAGCCTCTGCCAGGCTCTGAGAGGATGAATTATAACCACCACGTCACAACGTGAGGAAGTTAAAGCCAGGAATGTATGACTCCCTGGAGTTAGTAGCCAGTAAGAAAGTGACATGGATTCAAATCCAGATCCTGACTTTTGAGGCCACATTTTGTAGCCTGTATCTCAAGTCCTTGCCTTCCACCAGCCCGGCCACTACCCAGGATGTGGCCTGTGTAAGCCACTGGGCCTGTCGGTTCATTGCAAATGGCCACCTTAGGCAGAGTCATGGTGGGCCCCACTGCACTGCCCAGTGAGTCACGGGTCTGGGAGTGGGCAGGGCAGGGCAGGCTCAAGCCCCCAGGAACAGAATGGAGCCTCTTCCTGATACCCGCCGGGTACTCTTCAATCATAAGAATCCTATACTCTGAGCTGAGATGGGGCATATGGAACTGACGGTCTCATGTACCTATTCCTCACCCCCTCCTCTATGTAACTAACATGTACCTCATCTCTTCTAGATACTGGAACTCTTTTGGATGCTGGGAGCATGAAGGTGGGCCACAGTCAACAGGCATCTACAATGATAATTCACCAAGGGCTACTATGGAATGACCCATATGAGGCCCAGTTTTAAGGCTCTCGTGGATTAATTTATATAATCACCTTAGCAAAGATATGAGACAGAGACTATTCTTTCCTGCTTTGTTTTGGGTTTGGGATTTTGGTTCTGTTTTGCTTTTGGAGACAAGGTTTCACTATTTAGTTCAGGCTGGCCTCAAACTTGTGACAATCCTCCTGCCTCAATCCCACAAGTGCTGGGAATACAGAAAGGCACACCATGTCTAGCAAGACAGGGACCGTTATTCACAGATGAGACAACAGACACTGAGAGCTAAGCAGTTTATCCAGGGCCATAGGGCTAGCAAAAGGACAACAGAGGAGTCTGAGCCTAAGCCAAATGCCTATAGGAGCCCTCTGCCTAACCCTGTGTTAGCCAGAAGATAAGAGCTGTCCATGGAAGGGGTTGGTTAGAAGGGGCTTGCTAAGGGCACTGGAGTAGAAAGTACAGGAGGAACTTGCCACTTGGAGACAATTCTTTGGGCACTGAGTGTGGCCTCCAGAAAGAAAATAGAGTGAGGGATGGCAAGGTACCCTCAGAAAAGGCTGACTACACTGTCAGGTCTTGTGTTTTCTCAGGCTTTCTGGTGTTTGCTGCTTCATAGAGCCCAAGAATCCTCCCAGCCAGGCTTACCCCTCCCAGGGGCCTCTGGAGACAATCCTGCTCTCCATGCCAGGGCCTCAGGGAGAGGATGGGGCTAATGCCAGCTGGAAATCATTAAGGACATTGGTGGGGTGCATGGAGGTGGGGAGGGCTATGGAGAAGGCCTGGAACCTGAGGCCAGAGTGCAGCAGCAAGCTGGCCAATGGGCTGTGGGCTGGGGAAACAAATATATTCAGGCAGGAAGTAGGAGCCATTTGGCCCACAGTGGAGATCCTGCTTCCTGAGAGGCCCTGCCTGAGGCCCAGGACCAGGAAATCAAGCTTCTGGAGAGCCAGCTCTGAGCAGCCAGGGCCCCTGGTCCTGTGGGTGTGCAAGGGGGCTAGGAGGCTTTTAGAATGCAGACCATTTGGAGGGTCAGGACACCCTGGGCCACACTCTACCTTACAATGTGCCTATGAGGGACTTGGCCTCTGTGGGATTTTCCAAGGTAGTTCTGAGGAGAATCAGTGGCACTAAAAGCTAAATGTCTCTCCCTTCCCAGAGAGCCCTCAGCCATACATTCCTTCAGCAGAAAGGGGGGCAGAGAACCTGGCTTTGCAAGTGCTGGAAACCCTGGTGAATTCTCCTTGGTAATTCTCCTTGGTAAAAAGTCTCCTTTTGACCTAGAAACCCATGGCGTAGCAGGCTGGAGAACGGCTGCAGTGTGTGTAGGAGGCCTGGCCAAGCTCCTCAGGCAGTTGGCTCAGAAATGACATGCAGGCTGCCTTTAAAGAGAACAGCTCTCCATGGCATGTTGATGGCAAAGCTGCTGAGTCCAGGGGCCTGATTTGGGGAAGAGGGCAGCTCAATCTCTACCTGAGCCCAACTATAACTGCAATGAGTTCCACCAAGCAGGAGGACCATGGCACATGTTGTCAAACACCACTGAGAACAGGAAAAGTGCCTTGGGAAACAGCCTGGTCTCTAGGTTCCTCTGACTTCTTCAGCTACTTCAATGTCCCTGTGGCCTGCAAGCATCTTGGGATTGGCACCCTCCATCCATGCACAGACAACACAGTGCCTCAACTGGCCTTTAACATGAGGTGACCAGCAAGAGGAATAAGATGCCTTGGAGATCCAGAGCCTTGGAGAGCCAGGAACAGTTGGCACAATGTGGCCAGAGTGACCTTCAAGGATTCTAGAAATGTCTTTGAGTTGACTCCAAAGATTTGAGATGAAATTTTCCCTGTCTCCTTTGATTCTGCCCTGTAAACTCTGCCACTGGCCCTCTTTTATTTTGGTGGAACCAAGAATTGAACTCAGGCCCTTACACTTGCCAGGGAAGTGCTTATTCCATGAAGCCATCTCTCTGACCTCTACCCTTTCCACAAGCTCCTTCAGTGATTCTCCACTCTCCTCAAGGCCCCCCACCCTGCCACCCTTTCCTGCCTCCTCTGTGTGTTCATAGGCTTCCAGTCCCACCATTCAGCCTAGCTGCAGCGCAGTGTGTTTTCCCATCCTATCCCAGCTCCATGTTCTGCTGTCCCCAGAGTAGGCAGTCAGGAGCCAACTGTATCCCTGCGAGCCCTATATGGACAAGACATATATGTTCTGATGGGGTTTCCTTAGCAGAAAGGTGCCAACATGGGCTGTTGGAGGGAGACAACAGGGGAGGGAGGGGCCAACAGGACAGAACAGAGCCATTTAACTATATCTCAGCTCCCAGCTCACCTGAAAACCACATGAGCACAGAGCAGGAAGCTGCCAGCGCAGTCTGGTGGGCAAGTGGCTTGGACCTCAACTTTCCTGCAGAGTCTTCACCCCCAGTTTCCCATAGAAGGACTCTCACTGACCCAGGTCCCAAGTACCAGGTAAGCTGTAGGCATTGGGTAATTGCAGAACCATCCAGCTTTCCCCATCCCTGGGTCTGGTCCTCGTCATCATCCCAACTGCCTGCCTGAGAATCAGACTGTGTTGGTCAGATTCCCTTCCACAGCCTTACAACCAGTCAATCATCAGGCCACCAGACCCTGCCTGTTTTAGGTCCTAACCTGAAGTATCACAATACCACATTGCCTATCTGTCCTTTACTAAACTCTTTAGATAGTACCATTGAGACATATCCTCAACCCTTTTCTTTTACTTATTTAATTTATTTTTATCTTACAGGCTCATTAAGTTGCCCAGGCAAGACTTGAACTTGCAGTTCTCCAGCCTCAGCCCCCAGGTAGCGTTGGCTGAGATATATTATTTTGATTGACTCCGTTGTACAGTTGAGAGAAACTGAGACTCAGAGTGAAGTCTTGCCCGACAACATTCATATCCGTGTAGTGTGTGTTAGCCCCATTCCTGGATGCTGTGCACTGTCTCCCCGCCCTTCTGCTGCTTTCTCACTGGCTACCAGGGCAACCACTCCAAAGCCTGGCTCACAGCCTGCCCCACTCCCTGCTCATTGCCCCGTTCAAAGCCTCCACCCATCCTGACCGTGCCATCACACTAGCCCAGGCTGCCAGTGTCTTTTGCTTCAGTTTTGCTATTCAGCTGTTGGTTGCTTCAGAACATTGGCTGTAGCTGCCCATAATACAGGCATACTAGGGAAGTGTTTGCTGAGCCCAAGTGATGGAAGGCCAGAGGTGGGGTATCCTGGCTTTCCCCATCTGATAGTATCTGCATGCTACAATGAAATAGATCTTTTGAAGCACAGCCCTCAGCACGTCTGTTTTTGTTGGAACCCCATCAGTGACAAACGTAGCCCACAGATTCTACTTCTAGAAAGGTATCCTACAGCAATACATGTGCACAGGTGGAGGGACATACATCCTAATTATTTACTGCCAAACTGGAACAGCAAATGCTTGGAAATAACCTAAGTGCCCCCTCATTAGAGTTTGCTTAATTAAGGCGATAGGAGGCTGTGTGCTGTGAGAGAAGAATGAGGGGGTGCTTCAGCTACTGACACAGAACAATCTCTAAAAGGAATAGTTGGTGGAAAAGCCAAGAGCTGTACAGAACACTGGCTGTAATGTGATACCATGTAAGCAGGAAATAAAGGAAGGCAAGATAATACGAATGCACTTGCTGGATATGTTAACCTTCTTCCCTCATCACTTTTGACTTTTTGATTTATGTGAACATGTTACTAAGTGAAAAATATCAACTTTAGTATTAAAAATCTAGTAATGTGGCCTGGGGGCAGATCTGTGCTGTTCACTGCGGCAGTCCCCAGTGTGATGAACACAAACTGAGATGTAGCATTAGTATCAAACATATACAAGAATTTGAAAAGTATGAGAAAAGAATGTTGGATATCTTCACATTTTGGTATACAAGTTCTATGTTGGCATGATAAGATTATAGAAGGATTAAGAAAAGATATGACTAACATTTACTTCATCCAGTTAATTTTTCTTTTTGTTCTTGTTCTTGTTCTTGTTATTCTTTTTCCTCTCCTCCTCCTCCTCCTCCTCCTCTTTCTCCTTCTCCTTCTTCTCATTTTTTCTCCTTCTCCTCCTCCTCCCCCTGCCTCCTCCTCCTCCACTTGTACTGGGGATCAAAACCTGAGCCTCATGTATGCCAGACAAGATCTACTGCTAAACCTCATCCCAGCCCTGTTTATTTTATTTTGTGATAGAATCTTGCTAAGTTGTCCAGGCTGACCTCAAGCTTGTCGTCCTTCTATGTTGATCTCCCAAGTAGCTGGTACTATAGCATGTAGTACAATGCCCAGATTTTTTTTGAGGTACTGGGAATTGAATCCAAGGCCTTAACACTGAGCTACATTTGGAGCCCATTTTAATTTTTTTAAATGTGTTTGGTACATGGTCTCACTATACAGCTCAGACTCATAGTGATTCCCGTTTTCAGCTTTCCTAGCACTGGGATTATGGTTGTATGCCACTACACTAGGTCTTGGTGGCCAGCTTAGTGTGCCCAGGGGAGGGGCTGGTGCCAGGGATCAAACTTAGGTCCCTGAGCTTGCCTAAGCAGGTGCTTAGTCAGCTGAACTATCTCACTGGCTCTTAATTTTCTTTTCATTTCAAGAAAAGGTCTCCCTAAGTCACTAAGTTGCCCAGAGTGAGTTCAAACTTGTGGTCTTCCTGCCTCAGCCTACCAGTGTGCTGAGATTATAGGTATGTGCCACCACAGTTGGATCCTGTAACTACTGGTGTAACTATATGGTTTATATTATATATATATATATATATATATATATATATATATATATATATATATAGAGAGAGAGAGAGAGAGAGAGAGAGAGAGAGAGAGAGACAGGCAGGGTTCCATTATGCAGTTTAAGGTGAACTTGAACTCACTTTGTAGCCTTGACTGGCCTTGAACTTGCAGTGACCCTCCTGCCTCAGCCTCCCAAATTCTGGGGTTACAAACGTGTGCTACCGTGCCCAGCCTTGTATGATATTTCTTTTAGATACCTCTGGTCTAATTTTTTCAGAGACACCCCAATACACAATGAAGACACCTCTCTAGCATTCTCAAATCCCTGCGTGGAACTCTCTTTGATGCCCCCTGCCTGAGCATGAGAGACCTTGCCAGTTATTGTCAATGTTGCCCAGCCGCCCAAGGGCAAGGCTCAGAGAGGAAGGCCCATCAGTGTTGCCTCTGCATCTAGCCAGGCACAGAAATATAAATGAGCTGGTTCAATTTAGATGAGATGAAGCACAAACTGTACTGGGTACTGGGCAGGGGGCAGGACAGGTGGAGAGGACCACCAGGATCAGCAGAGGCCACATGCTGAAGCCATCTCCTCCAGTCCTCTGCTTTAGGGTCCACAGACCTGGCAATGTCCCAGGAAAGGTGGATGGACTGTGAGTGGTTACAGCATAGATGTCATGGAGGCAGAAGCTGCAATCAGAGCCCCCAGTTCAAATTCTGGCTCCATTCTGTGAATAGAAAGGTTGAAAACTGAAATCCCAAGTGCTCTAGGCCCAGAAACATTTTGAGCATTCCCAGGATGACACAAGTGGAAGATCCCACACCTGACCTTATGAGATGGGCTGCAATCAAAATGCAGGTGCACTCAAAATAACGGAGAAGTTACCTGCAGGCTATGTATAGAAGGAGTATTTCCAGCTAAATTGGTTCAATGAAGTTCGTGTTTAGACTTGGGTCTCGTTCCTAAGATATCTCATTACATATGTGCAAATGTTCCAAATTTTAAAAAAATCTGAAATACTTCTGTTCTAAGCATTACAGAGAAAGGAAACATGACTTATTTAAAAGATTAGTAAAGACTGATGTGATGGCGCATGCCTATATAATTCCAGCTATTTTGGAGGCTGAGGCAGGAGGATCATGAGTTATAAGCCAGCCTAGATAACTTAGCATGACTCTGTTTCAAAATAAAAACAAAAAAGGCTGGAGATGTAGCTCAGTGGTAGAGTGCCCCTAAGTTGGTCCCCAGTACATATTTTGAAATGATTATTGAGCGCCTGCAAGCAGGTGGAGGGGTCAGGGTTTCGATCCCCAGGCCTATTGTGCCAGCCCCTCCCCTAGGGCATGCTGAGATGGCAATTGAGACTGGGCATGGTGCTGTGCCCCTGTAATCCCAGCTCTTGGGAGGCTGTAAACAGGTGGATCACTATGAATCTGATCTAGTAGTGAGACCTGTGGACCCTTCCCTAAATACAAAAAATTTAAATTTAAATTTAAAAAAAAAGATTGAGTTGTACACATTAAATGGGTGCATAATATGTGAATTATATCTCAATAAAACTGTTACATAAAAACAAAGCCAGCTCTGCTATTTATAAGCTAGAGAATCAGGAGCAAGTCACTTTACCTTTCTGTGCCTTAGTTTTCAGACTGCTAGAAGGTAGGCGACAATAATAGTACCTATCTCAGAATGGCTGTGACAATTAAATGAGCTGATGCATATGAAGCGTTTGAGGGGGTAAAGCATCTGACTACATGCAGAGTGTTGGTGCTATGCCACAGTGAGGGCACACTAAGTGCTAGCCACTGTCCTTGTTATGTGCCAAGCACATCGCAGCAAGCACGTTGCGTGTAGAATTTCACAGTGCTTGCAAGTGGTCATGTCGTGGTGTGCAGGCACTGCCATTCCCAGGCCAGCATCGCAGGCATGTAGTGCCGAGAGCCCCACCACGACACAGATGTCTGTTGGCAGGCCCAGAACCAGCACTGGTGCTTGCTGCTGTGCCACGTTTTCACGTGGCCTACTGCAGGGCAGAAATCCCAGGAGTGACCTCCTCCAGGTACCGATGAGGTCTGAGGTGGTCTGACAGCCTTCCTGGATGAGGTATACCCTTGTGCCAGAGGCCAGGTGGCCTCCAGCCAGAATTTAGGAATGAAGACCGGCAAAAAAGAACAAAACAAACAAAAAAGGCCAGATGTGGTGGGGCAGGCCTGTAATTGGAGCACTTAGGGGGCTGTGGCAGGAAGTTTGTCAGGAGTCTGACTATCAGCCTGGGCTACATAGTGAGTTTAAGGCCAGCCTGAACTGCATAGCGAGCCCCTGTCTCAATAAGCAGAAACAAATAAACAAAAAGGATGGAGCCTGAATCCAAGGCTCAGAGTGAAGTGGATCACAGATCAAGGACCACAGAGGCACTGACCACTGGGCCATGTTGGCTGAGATAACACACATTTCTGGTGTCACTTCTCAGTTTACACAGCTGAGGTTTTACCTGGGTTTCCTGAGCATCTACAGGATCCCAGAAGCTGACTTTAGGAGTTTTATCTTAGTGTATCTTCTCTGATTTATAAGAACCTGAAGCTCAGAAAGATGGCTCACCTAACTTTATAGAGCCAGGAATGAGGCCTAGGCCCCATTCACTTACCAACTCCATTCATTCATAGTTCTCATTCATTCATTCATTGCCTATGAGGTGCTGACACTACCCATATGAATTAATTTGTTATGAAAAAAATGCTGACAGAGAACCAAGGAGGGAGAAACCCAATGACAGCTGGGAAGAGTGGGTGGGGGGGCACTGGCAGGCAGTGAACGTCTCCCAGACAAAGCATTTCTTGAAGAATAAATATAATTTCACTGGGAGTAAAGAAGGGGGAAGGGAAAGAAGGTTTAGAGGAGGGAGCAATTTGTGCAGGCCTGGCAGAAGTGGTGTATTGGGTAGGTGGTGTGAGACAAGATGGCATGTGATGGGGCCCACAGAGGACTGGGGGACAAGGTGGGAGGAGGGCCTGCAGCCTGTGCTCACAATCCCGAGGGGTCTGGACTGGATTTAGTGGGCTTGGGGAATCACTGAGGGTTCTGAGCAAGGTCAGTTTGGTTTTATAGAAAGATCCCTGTGCCAACAGGGTGAGGACAGATGTGAGTGGCTAACGTGAAAGCAGAGTGCAGAATGAAGACCTTGGGAAAGGTAATAATACTGAAGCTTAGTTGTGGGGAAAGAGAAGCAGAGTTTCCCAAGGTTTGAAGATGGTGGCCAGTAAAAATTGAACGCAAGGGCTGGGTGGGCCAAGGCCCATTCCTCAGTTCTGTCTAGTGCAAGTGCAGAGCTGAAATGCCAGGCCAAGGCAGGACCACAGAAGAGGACCAGGCATGGGGTTTTCTGACTCTGAGGATACCCTGGTGGAGAATGGCTACATTTGGAGCCCAGCAGCAAGGTCTGCCAGCCCTCTACAAATTTCTTAATTTAGTCGTGTGCTCCTCCTATTCCGTCCAATATCCTCAAGTAACTTTTGCAAATGGATGGTCAGCAAGGCAGGAGATCAAAATCCCTCTGGATTTAGGGTCTAAGTGCAGTCCCCACAAGAGGCAGGGAGATTTCTATAGGATTTGTGCAAATGCAGCAAAACTCAGAGAGCTGGGCTGCAGAGAAGGCAGAGAGGTTACTGTGCATAGCCAGGTTCCAGACAGGACTGATGTCTTCTGATTTCCATGAGGCCCTCCCCCTCCCCCATCACACCCAGCCAAGAAAAGAGCTGGAAGAACTCTGGGTAGTGTTAGGGGAGGACCGACTGGAGTGTGATTTGCATATGATTTGCATAAGACAATCTGTTCTCTGGTAATTTTCAAGTGAAAATGTTATCATCACTCCCTGGAGGGTCACTGAGCAATTTTTCTTTCCTTTGTTCTTTCGTGCTCATAGACTGCCCCAGGTCTGCCCTCTAGGAAGGCCTAATAGAAGGGGCCAGAGGGGGGCTGGGAAAGAAGGATTCCAAACGTCAGGGCCAGGGCTTGGGCTCAGGGGTTCCCCCTCCAGGGCACAGTGCAGCTTCAAGTTTCTGTTGACCCCTCCACCCCAATTTAAGGCCCTTCTGAGCCTCCCTGCCCTCTCCTCCCCAGGCCTAGGCTGCTGCCACTGCCTCCCCTTGACCCCTAGATGCTGCCTTGCTCTGGGGCCTCCCTTGGGGTCCAGCTGCTAAGTCAGGCTCAGGCAACTCATGGCACAGGCCTGGCTTGGGGGACGTTTTCTAATAGGCAGATAATTGCCTCTGTTAATTGCAATTTGATTTCTGCAATTTTTCTCTAAGAGCCTACAGGCCTCAGGCGCAGATATGAAGGGGGTGTAGAGGTGGAGCCTGCATGCCAGGGTCCACCTGCTCAGAATTTACCACCTGCTGGTCATCCCCTAGTGCCGGTCCCCACCAGGCAGGAGGCTGAGCCTGAACTATAGCTCAAGCCACAGCCTCTACTCCTCCCCTGTGACAAGAATGGACTGCAGATGGCTCTAAGCTACACCTGCCCCCAGGGAGTGGTTTGGCACTGTCTCTGGAAGGAGTGAGCTGGCAGATGCCCCAGGGTCATATCTGGAGCCCCATTGCAGGGCCCGAGGGCTTCCTGCTGGAGCTAGGAAGCTGCTGCAGTCTTCCACAGCAATCCCTATCCTCCAGCCCTTCCTTGGGCAGACAGTCTCCTCCTCCCTTGCAGCCATTTCCAGGGCCTCTCAGGGCAGTGCTTTGGGAGCCTGGCTGCCTCAGGACCAAGGGCAGTCTCCTTAGTGTCTGTGCTTCCTCTCCTTGCCTTGAAAGGCTGGAAGTCACAGCGTCCCTTGATGAGACTGTGCTGAGGGGCAAAGCAGTTCTCTGGGACGGTGAAGCAGGACGTTCGCCAATTGGGGCTACTTGACAATCTAGCAAGATCCTGATTCAAAATTTTAAAAAATTTAAAAAGGAGTGTGGGTGACATTTGTACTTCAATAAAATGAAAAAAAAAAAAATAAAAAGGAGTGTGGGGATATAGCTAATGCAAAGGCTTCATGTTTGACCCCCAGTACAAAAAGAAAGCAAGACACACAGACAGTTAAAGGGCAATGATGGTGCTTACCTGTAATCCCAGTGCTCTGGGAGGCTGAGACAGGAAGAAAGCAAATTTGAGCCCACTCTGGGCAATTTAGCAAGAACCTGTCTCAAAAAAAAAGGGGGGGGGGTTTTGAAGATAAAGCTCAGTGTGTAGGCCCTGCATTAAATCCCCAGCACCAAAAGAAAAACCAGATCATGTGTGCCAAATCCTTCCACCAGCACCTGGCACCTATCAAATTCTCTGTAAGGTTTTTGCTGTTATCCACATCTCTGATAGTCACTTAGCTCCCTGGGGACTGAGGTAAGTCTCTCTAAAGTGAAGGTCCCCAGAAGAAGCAGGGCCTGCCTGGGGTAGGGCTCGGAACTGGCAGGGAGAGGGGATAGGGAGGCTTTCTGTCAGAGTTTGGGAAGACGGAGCTCCTGCCTTTGAGGCAGGGCCTCTGGAATGGAAATGGAGCTGTACATGTTATTGATCTGTCCTTCCTTTCCATTTCTCACCCACACTGGCCACCCCCAATGCCCACACTCACACAGATGAGGCTGCTTGCAAAGAGAGACCTTCAGGGAAGAGAGAGGTTTATGGAATCACACCAGTCCCTAACAAGGGTACTTGGAGAAAGATGGGCTTGTATTCCAGTTCTGGTGCCACTTGCTAGCTGGGGGCCTGGGTCCTCTAATGCCACCCCTCCCAGCCTTAGTTTGCTTCTTTGTGCCTAGAGATCTGTTCTGTCTCCCACATAGGATGCCTGTGGAAATTAGCTAAACCAACATGTGGCAGCTTGTAAGTAGGTGCTTCGTAAATAGCCATTTCCTCCCCTGCCACCTCCCTTCTTTCGCATGTGCGGGGAGTGCTTCTTCCTGTGTTTCTGCATGTGCTGCCTGACTCTCCCCACCCAATTCCTCAGCATGTAGGTGTCACCCATTGCCTTCCCACCACACACAGGCCTGCTGTTTTGCTAGCAAGGAGTGGGGAGGGGAAGAGGAAGGCAGAGGGAGGCTTGGGGCCCAGGGAGAGTGTCTGGGTGCCTGCCCAGCACCTCTGGCCAGGCATTCCACCAGCACACTCATTAAGCCAGGGGGACCCACAGAACAGAATCACAGGCCTGGCCTCACCCTAGCCCCCAGCGGCCTAGTGGGAAAGGGGCTGCACAGACAGGGCCTTTGCTTGGGGGTGGGGGTGGGGTGGAGCGGGACTGGGCTGTGGCCCAGATAGGAAACAGAGGAGGGCTTGGCAGGGGTCTGGGGGAGCCTAGCCCATTAGGCAGGGCAGGAACTGGGGGGATGTGAAGAGGAGGGCAAAATTTCAGCTTGGGCCTGGGCTGTGCTGTGCCTGGTGTGGCCGGGCTCTGCCTGTAAAGGAGGTGTTGACAGAATGATGGGGTGGGAGGTCCCCAGTTGGGGGCACTGCAGGGCCAGCATGCTGGGAGGTGACTACCTGGTACCCTGTCCTGGGGCTCCTGGGCTCTGCTACCTACTGTGGAGCTGATTTGAGTGATTTGGGCAAAACCTCTTGCCCCAGCCTTGGTTTCCTCATTTCTAAAATGGAGTTCCTAAGAAATATCCAGTAAAAGCATGAATGGAAATGGGGCACACTAGACACGAGAGAAACTCCCCTGGGGAGGCAGGAGAGGAAGGAGAATGGGATAGCAGAAGAGCCCCTAGGGGCCCTTATCTCTCTGGGTTATTACTGAAACAAAATGGAAAGCAAATGTGGAATACCATGAAAAATTGACCAAGCTGGGTGATGGGAACACAGGTGTTTTCTACATATTTTCTTACTTATGTCTTGCCTGCATGTCTGAAATGTTTCAGAATAAAATGAATGTCTAGTGACAGTGTCAGAGGCAGAACTGGAAATGTGCTGAACCCCAGGCTTCTCCTTCAGGAGGGAAGCTGAGAAGTCCTGTGAAAACCTTCCCAGGCAATGGAACCCCTGAGGCAGAGACATGTGGGAATCTATGTATTTTAGTTTAAAAGTCGGCAACAAAAAACAATCTTCAAATTCATATACTCTGTCTCTGACACACACTTCCCAACAGACAGGTGTGTGGAAGGAGAGCAGCACTTACATATCATTAGTAGTTGTCAGTGAGTGGGCACCAGACGGTTGTCCACAAAAGAGTGTCCCCTGCATCCATGTTGCCCAGTGCTGGACCACAGGCCAATCCCCTGCTATGACCACCTCCTGACTAGCTCTCAGCTCTGCCTCGCTTCCTTTGTGAGGACCAAGCAGTTTCCAGTCCTGCCTGGGTCACTGTCTCTGCACATTAGCGTCACTAGGGAACTTTGAAAATATATGTGAATGTCCAGGCACCCCCACCAGCTACAGGATTTTTTTTTTTTTTTTTTTTTTTGCAAAGCCAGGGATTGAACTCAGGCCCTTGCGCTTGCCAGGCAAGCACTTATTCCACTGAGCCATCTCCCCAGCCCCTCCCTTCAGGAATTCTGACTTGGTTGTCTAGGACAGGCCACCTGCATCCTCTTGCAGCACGCTACCGTGCAACCCTTCAAGGGGCACCCAAGGCTCTTCTGTAGCGCCCAACAACCTTGATCTCTGTGAGGTCACGAAGTTCCTTGCTTGGTGGGTCCAGGTAGAGGAGCGAAGTGAGCTGATGGGGGGCACAATCAAAAGTGGGTAGAGAGTGGGAGTGGCACCCCTTGGCGAGAGGCAGCAGGTACTGGTTTGTAATAAACTCTCAATAAATGGTACCTATTATTACCTTACCTTCAACAACCACCATTGTGCAAATGCATGAATAATGGCCTGTGATGGTCTGTTTGGGCCAGTGGAACAGAACACGGCATTTCTGTCACTTTTGGAGGCTTGGAAGTCCACAGAGAGCTGGAAGATTCCGAGTTTGGTTCATTGGTCTGGTTCAGTGCTCTATTAAAAGCACTGGTTTGTAATAATCTCTTCTCTGTGTCCTCCTGTGGCAGAAGGGAGAAAAGGCTCTCTGCAGTCTTGCATACAGTCTTGCATATCAGTCCCATTCAGGAGGGCTCTGTTCCCATGACCCAATCAGATCCTAAGGCCCCACCTTCTAATACCACCTGGGAGGTAGGGGTAGGATTTCCAGAGAAGATTTGGCTGGTGGGAACACAAAATTCAGACTATTATGGGCCCAACATTGCCAGATGCATCAATTCGGCAAGAAACCCAAAAGTTAAAATAAAACCTCTAGATTTTTCAGATTTTAATAAAATCTCTAGGCATACAAAATACAGCTACAACCAAGTGTGGCTCAATGGCTCTGGTCGGGCAAGCCCGGCCAGGCCCTACAGCCACCCCCCTTTTCAGGGTGTGCTCTGCTCCCCTCCTCTGCCCTCAAGCTAGGAGTCTTCAAGGCCCATCTGAGGTTCTGCCAGGTCACTCCAGCTTCTGTGACCTTTAACTTTGGTACCCAGTTAGGATGGTTAGGAAAGCAGTAGTACACTAAGGCTAGCAGTATGAAATTATAGTCAGACTGCCTGGATTTGACTATCAGCTTAGCTACTTATTAGCTGTGTGACCTTAGGCAAGTTATTTTTTAACCTTCTTTGTGACCCAATTTCTTTCTTATAGGGTTTTTACAAGGATTAAATGGAATACCTATAAGAAACATTTGGAATAGTACTGGTTTGTAATAAACTCTCAATAAATGGTACCTGTTATTACCTTAGCAACAGCTCACTAACCATGGGGCATAGAAGCCAATACCTATAGCACTTGGCTTTCTGCACAAAAGAGTGAGCTATATTGAGTGGCTGACCAGCAAGGAGGTCAGGTGCTAAGAGCTCAAATCTGCATCCCTGATGGGTTGATTGTAGGGGGAGTTTATGGGGAGAAGGGTGAGTTGATTGTTGATTGATGGCATCTTTCTTGTCTTTTTCTTGTTGAGGGGCAGTACTGAGGATTAAATGAAAGACTTTGGAATTAAGCTACATCTCAAGTTATATAAAAATATTTTATGTTGGGCATGGTGGTTTAGGCCTGTAATCCCAGCACTTGGAAGAGCTTAACGCCAGCCTGGGCTGCACAATTTGAGGCCAGCCTGAATTAGAAACACTGTCTCAAAATGCCAACAACAAAGAAAACTCCCAAAATAGAAATATATTTTGAAATTTTAAGACAGTTTCACCAAACTGCTAAATTGCTCAGGCTGGGTTTGAACTTGTGATCCTCCTGCCATAGTCTGCCAGATTGCTGGGATGACAAGTATGCACCAGCACACCCAGCAACGGGTTCTTTTGGCCAAAGGTATGTTCAGGCTAGGGGATTTGGAACCTGTGATATAACTGGCCAGCTGAGCTGGCTACTTCTATTCACATCCAATCTTGAAAAGACAGTTCCAAGCTGTAACAATATTAGTGAAAGGCCTGGAGGATTTCCTGGAAGACAAATTAAAGAATTTGTATCCAGGTGTGTCTGGGCCCTAGCAGATTTCATTATTCTCATCCTTGCTCTGGAGTATTTACTCTGCCATTTATATGTTCAGACTTTACTTGTTGAACTGTAAGCCCAGGGAAGATAGGAATTGTGCCTTACAGATTCTGTAGCCCGGGAAATGGCTCAGTGGAATAAGCGCTTCCCTGGCAAGCACAAGGGCCTGAGTTCAATCCCTGGTTCCCCCCAAAAAAGGGGGAAAAAGACTATTGGGAGATTCTGTAGCTTCCTGCCTCGGTCCTCTCCACTGCCAAACCCCTCAACGATGCCGCATGGAGGCACAGGAAAGTGGCAACTCAGCTGCAATTTCATCAGCAAATATACATTGCTTACCAACTTTGCCTCGGGTGTGGTGTTATACGATGTTAGAAACAGGCACCTAGGCGGCTGCTGCTGAGCAACGCATCCCTAACCTTTAGTTCGGCCTCTGCCAATACATTCATCTAGGGTTGCTGGGGGGTAGGGAGAGGGAGGAAGATCTCTGCTTAGCTCAGGTGAGTTTCTAAAAACTCAAATGAAAGTGGAAAGATGAGTACACCCTTCCCAGTGCTCTTCGGCTGAGCCTGTGGCCCCGAGGTTCCTCTACAGGGCCTCGTTGCCTGCCTTTGTGGTCTTCATGCTCGCAGCACACACTCTGCCAAGGAGGAGTGGGTGCACGTGTGTGCAGCTGACCGCGGGCAAGCTGGATCGAAGGGAGGGCTCAAACCTCTGACTCACAAGCAGCCTTAAAAGTACTGGTGGGCCCATTCCTTAGACAGTTCCAGAGTGAGTTTCACCACCAGGGTAGGTATAAGCTCTGGCCTACTTAGCCTACTCTTTACTCCCCATCCTTTGCTACCTCCAGCAGCCAAATACCTATCTTGCTTTCCGTCCCTTAGTGAGTAAATTCTCTGGCCTCTGCCCAGGCACAGTTCCAAGACTGCCTTTGTACCTCCCCAAATTCACTGACCTGCTCTACGAATACTACACTGCACCCTTCTTTCTCCCACTTTCTTTTTCCTAGAGAGGAAGATAGCAATATATTGTCCTCCCCATTTTACCCATGTGAATTTATGTTTAGCAAAGCTTCTCACCCATAAAAATGTTCAGAAGACTGGCATGGTGGCATATAACTGCAGTTCTAGCACTTTGGGAAGCTGAGGCAGGAGGATCTCAGCCTGGGCAGCTCAGAGAATTAATGAGATTCTGTCCCAAACAAGCAATAAAAAGGCTAGGGATGTAGCTCAATGTGAAGGCCCTGGGTTCAATCTCCAATGGAGGAGGAGGAGGAGGAGGAGGAGATTCACAGGGGGTGGCATGCGTGGTAGTTACCCATACTTTCATCCTGCCCTCTGGGTTCTGAGACCAGAGCAGAAAGAGATGTGATCCTGCTACCATGTGTGATGGGTTCCCAGGATAGGTTTCCAGGTTCTTGCGTGTGAGGGACAAAGAACTGAACACTGCCTACAACACTAGGAAAAGGCAGCTGGGTTTAATAAATTTGAAAGGAAAAGGCATGCTCAGAGCCAACAGGTTACGCTGACGAAAAGGAAAAGTTGGGCCCATTCGGCAGCCTGAAGGATTTGAAGTGGGTGCCAGGCTGAGGGCACCACCCATAGGGTCTTTCAGAGCTCAATTAACAGCGTGCCAAGTCTGGGGCTTGGCCCTGAGGCATTCCCTGGGTGCAGATAAGTGTATGGGCAGTGGTCCCACAAGGCCAACTGTAACCCCAGATCCTCATCCCACCCCATGGAGTTCATAGTCCCAAGAGTGAAAAAGCCAGAAGCCACATAGCCTGGGGCTACAGGAAAATAGTCTAATAGCAAATGCCGTTTGAGGTGTGTCTCTAGGCTTGAATGAGAGGGAGCTTGGGGGGCAGGGTAGAGAGGTGAGACGCTTCCAGAGCTTCCAAGGCGAGGGAGAGAGTGGGCTTGGGTGTAGGTGAGGGGATCCAACATGGAAGGGCTAGGCTGGTCTCCGTCTGGAAAGCCAGGTGAAAGAATTTGGACTTAGTCCTGTAGGCACTAAAGAGCCTTCGGAGGCTTTGTGAGTAGGGGAGTAACATGATCAGAGCTGTGTTTAAGGAAGATTAATTAAAAATAATGTATAATGTGTTTAATTCATTGCTAGCCCTGGGCTTTGAAGGAGACAGGAGATGAAGAAAACAAGGCCCCAGTGAACAGGCAATTCGCAAAATAATGGCCAATAAACATATGAAAAGATGTTCAACCCCACTAGAATGCAAAGAAATGCAATTTAAAGCAACAATCAAATACCATATTTGACCTATTAAATTAGCAGGGATTAAATATGATAACACTTGACATGGCAGAGGGTTTTCTGAGGTGGGACACAACTTCCTGTAGGGTGGGGTTTGGGGCCAAGGCAGATCTCTCTGCCTTTGGAAAGGCAGTTTGACAAGAGATATGAAAAGCTTTTTAAAAGGGTACATTGTGTGACCCAGAAATCCCACTTTTAGGTATTTGTCCTAAAGAAATCATTGTGGATGTGAGTAAAGATGTGTGCCCCAATGTTTCCCCATCCTGGGGGTTATTTATAAAAGCAAATAACAGCACTGAATGGGGGAAGTGTTCGAAACTGTGACCAAAAGCTCTGAGACAGGACATTAACATTTTTGAATCCTCAAAGGCTGGAGGCAGAGACAAAACTGGTATTTCTTTCTTAAGCTGCGGTGGTAGGTTGCCCAGATCTCTTAGGAGAGCCGCTGAAATTTGTCGTGAGGGCAGACGGTGTCTTTGTTGGTCTAGAGACACACAGGCAGGACTCTTGGTCATGCAGATGTACCTCAAGTACCTATTCATTGTCCTGGGGAGGCCCTGACGCCATATGCAGATGCTGTAAGCAGGGATGTTAAGCATTCTGTTTAATAATGTAAAAGCCCCCTTTCATTGTAGGCTGGCGGCATCTCCACAGAATCCCTTGTGATGTTAAATGATTTTCAGCTTGCTTTGGCCAGGCTTTGCAATGGTAAGGGGGCAGGTGGGGCGGGGTCGATAACAGCCCTGGCCTGGGAATAGAAAGGACAGAAGAAAAGAGCCATGGGTTTGAGGAGCATAGGTTCCCAGCAATGAGGCGGCAGTCTGGATTAAAGACCATGACCGCCAGCAGTGAGCCCTGGGAAAGGGCGAGAGACGCTGAGAGCAAATGGGGCCACCAGCAATTGTAATTCCTGTATCAGTGTTACCCCCAAAGGAAGTTCTGAACTCCAGAAGGTTTTAGGTGGTCTGCAGAGGGAAAACTGAAGACTTTCTTAGAATGAAGCTAGGGTTAAAAAAAAGGACAAAGGAAGTATTACAGAAAGGCTTTGCTAGAGCACATACCAGGAAAGGTGCAATGTACATACTTCGAGTTGTGAGGGCTGCTTGCAATGAACCGGCTTGCGTAATAACACTGTGTGCTACCAAGGAGCCATCAGGAAGGTTGGTAAATTAGGACAGAACAGTTTAATTGTGTGCTGGGGAATTAAAGATAGGCTATTGTCCACACATGGAAGGAATGGCAGAGGACCAGCTACAGAAACTCATTGGATGTTAGCAGCAATTGTGGAATGCTGGAGGACTTAGAGATGCTGGAGTCCTATAATGCACAGGACATCTAGCAAGACCGTTACAATGTAGGAGATTAGGGCATGCCAGCCAGCTGAACAAGTAGGTGTGCTCTGACAGTCATGAAGATCTAGGGCACACGTGAAGGAAAAGTTCCTAAACCTTGCACCTGGAACCAGACAACACTATCTTATTTCTTCGATATATAATCAAGCAGGCTTTTGATAGGATGGCCTAGCTCTGACATCATCCTGAGGAATGGGAACCACAAAATATGTCAATCATTAAGCTCCTGTCCACTGTGCTTTTTTTCCCAGGAGGCCCTGTCTTACTCTGCAGAGAGAACTTCGTTTCCGACCATTAATTGGCCTGTACTCTGCAGAGCATAATTGCTTTCTTACCTTCAGTAAATGTAAAACCTCACTACTTATTGCTCTTGCTTTGCCAAACTCTTGGCTCAGAATGTTGTAGGCAGCTGAATTAGATAGAAATATTATAGACCATCAGACAGGGCCAGGCCTATAAGGAGAGGATATGGGAGACAAGATGACTTTGCAACTTTCAAAGAGACAGACACTCCCCGCTGTGGGCCAGACCTCAAGACAAAAGAGAAAACAATGTAGCCACATGCTTCCCTAGGAATGGAGTCAGTGATTGATATTCTAAATAGGTAGCAATCACCTTGAAAGATCCCCAATGAGTCGCTAACCCAACCCCCAACAGGAAGAGACCCTGTCCCATATTTGTGCCCACTTGCTACGTGACTGGCTTCCTCATTCAGTACTGGATTTAATCAATTTTACCTGAGCAATGGTGCTTGTAATCTCATTGGTTGACCACAGTTTTTGTCTCACCTCCTGCCTATCTAAGCGAGTTCCCATGTTCTCCACCCACCTCACCACGTAGAAAGACAACTCTCCCAGGCCCTCCCTTCTGTCCCTCTCTTGGACAGAAGCTTTCATTCTCCCAATAAATATATTCTGCTTGTAACCCCCATTTGTCCCTAAAATTCGTTCTTTGGTTTTAGAATACACAGACTCATTCCAGGTACTTTTCAGGTCCGGAGTTTCATTTTCCCCTATATCATTTGGAGGTCATCTCCCCATGATCAGTTTTTCATTCTGTGTCAAGAACAATAAGAACCTGGGAAAAAAATCTCTAGAAGGAGCCCACAGAACCCCAATAATACGTTGGCAAACATTCTAAATTCTGGTTTCAAAATATTTCTGATGATACAGAGGAATATCAATGAGATATCATGAAGTTAAAAAAAAGGACACAAAGCTAGAGCTTAGAAGCCAAATGCATCAGCACATGCTTGTAATCCCAGCATTCTGGAAGTCTGAGGCAGGAGGAGTGCACCTGCAAGCCCAGCCTGGGCAATTTAGTGATTTAGTGAGACTGTGTCTTTAAAAAATCTAGGGATGTAGCTCAGTACAAAACCCTAGCATAAAATCTCCACTACCAGAAAAAAAGGGCTAAAGGTATAGCTCAGCAGGAGAGTTATTTGGTTCACATGTATAAGGCCCTTGGTTTAATCCCCAGTATGGAAACCTGTGCGCGCACGCGCACGCGCACGCACACGCACACACACACACACACACACACACACACACACACACACACTATCCCCCCACACACACCACCAAAAAGAAACAGCATAATAATTGCTCTGGTTTATGTCCAGTTGTTCCTCCAAAGCCTCATGCAGTTATGGGGTGGGCTTCTATGGTTTGTGATTAATTCTTGATCTGGTGCTGGCATTATGGGCGTGAGTGCTACACTCATCCTGGGGTGGTAGCCCTTGTTTTGTTTTTGTTTGTTTGTTTTTGGCAGAACTGGGTATTGAACTCAGGCCTTTGTGCTTGTCAGGGAAGTGCTTATTTCACTGAGCTGTCTCCCCCACCCCGAATGCAGCAAAAGGAGGCAGACTTGCTCTCTGTTGCCATTGTTGCTGCTACTGCTCCCCTTTGCTCTTTCTTTTTGCTGTTTTCTGTCCCCATGAACTACTGCCCTCTGCCATGTGCCACACTGCTATGAAGCCAGCCGAGTATGCACTGAAACCTCCACAAACTGTGAGATAAATAAACCTTTCCTTCCTCATTTTGGGTGTTGGGTATTTTGTCTCAGCAACAAGGAGAAAAATAGTTGAGACAATACTACAGTATAACTTTGTCTTTAAAAAAAAGAAACAAAACAAAAAAACATCAAAAAGACAAAGTCAAGGGCCAGCCTGATAGCTCAGCAGACTAAAGTGCTGGGGTTTGATCCCCGGTGCGGGCCCCACCCCCAGGGTGCACTGAGATGCCAATTGAGACTGGGTGTGGCGGTGCATGCCTGTAATCCCAGCTCTTGGGAAGCTATAAACAGAAGGATCACTATGAGTCTGATCTGCGAAGTGAGACACTGTAGACCCTGTATCCCCTGTATTAAATACAAAAAAAAAAAAAAAAAAGAATGGAAGTCAGTAAGCCAATGCTTCTCAGTGACCATCACCAGGAGGTGGAAGCCCCAAAAATAGCCATTATGTGCCAGTCAAGAAGTCCAGCAGACAGCTGTCTTGGAATCAGTGATTACTATGGACTCCTCAAAACTCTGATGTGGAAGCCCTAATCCCAAGATGGTGATGTTGCCTGAGAAGGGATCCTGTCAGCCTTCTTTCTAGGTTCTTGGCATCCCAAATGAAGAACTGGACAAGACATACAGAAACAGCAGCAAGGGTGTGAAAGGGTGTTCAGTAGTTATTGAAGACAGAAGTATGCTCATGAGGGTGATGACAGTGGACTGGTGAAGAGGCTCACAGCAGACCTTGAGGAGGAAGGGAAAGGGGTCTTTAGTATCCAAAATCCCTGGCTTGGATTCGTTCCCATGGAAATAAGGCATTGGAACATTTGTCCCATCAAAAACTCACTGGAGGGAATGGGGAGATGACTCAGTGGAGTGGGCACTTCCCTGGAAAGCACAGAGGCCTGGATTCAGTCCCTGGTTCTGCCAAAAAAAAAAAACTCACTTGGTGTCTTACCAGGTGTAAACTGTCGTATAAAAAATTTGCTTCGTTACCCACCAGGTGTAAATGAAGGATCAGAAACAGTACCTTGGACTGGTTGTACCCACATGTAATTGAAGCATAGATATGACAGCTTCTGATTGAATCTGGTGCTGTTTGCAGGACCAAAGGGAGGACTGAGAATATTGCTTTCTCATTGGTTCCATATACAGTGCTCAGGAGTTACAGAGTAATTTTACGACTCATGTTCTGTTTATGTTCTCTCTTTCTAGAAAGCATCTCACTCAACCTGTTAGTCATGACATTTTTTAAAAAATTAACTTTATTGGTATGTTTTATTTTTTTCATATTTTAAAGTGTATTTGGAACAGGGTCTCACTATGCAGCTTGGACTTGTGGTGATTCTCCTGTTGTCAGCCTCCCTAGCACTGGGATTACAGGTGTATGCCACCATGCCCGGATTTGGTAGTGTGCTCAGCATGTCCAGGGTGGCTTGACATGCAGAACTGGGGACTGAACCCTGGTTCCTGTCCTTGCCAAAGCATGAGCTTGGTCCACTGAGCTATAGCGCTGACCCATTTATTGGTATTATTTAAGTATACATAATGATCGCATTCATCATAGGAAATTTGTACCTATATTTGATATATCTTGATTCCACCTTTTATTACCCCTCTTCCCTTCAGTCATGACCTTTGATGTATTCCACCTAGTGAATTATCAGGCTTGCCCCAGTCCTAATCTCTTAGCTCAGTAGTGTAGGCAGTGGAGTCGCCAAGCAGTAATTAAATTTCATCATGAGAGGGCATCTTCTAATGCCCTTAGAAGAGACCCCAGAGAGCTCTGTAGTCTTCTTACCACCACGTGGAGAGTCAACTTAAAGTCAAAGTTGGTAGTGTGTGACCCTGAAGGAGGTCCTCACAGACCCAACTACTGTATATGGCTACCCTAGTCTTGGGCTTCGAGCCTATAGATCTGTCAGATATATTTCTCTGGTTTGTACACTGTCCAACTCTATTTTATCCCTAAGATAGGGATAAAAAAAATTAGAAGTTTGCAAGCTCACTTTAAACATGGTCATTCCAAATCAGGTATGGTGGTACACATCTGTAATCCTAGCTACACAGTAGGCTGAGGCAGGAGGGTCACAATTTCCAGGTCATACTGGGCAATTTAGTGAAATCCTGAGGTAAAAGTAAATAGGGCTGAATATGTAGATTGGTGGAAGAGTACCACTGAACTCAATTCCAATGGCAAAACAATGGCATTCTAGGAGCAGGAAGAATATGGAAAAGGCCCAAGAAGTGAGGAGGCTGAATGTTCTGGGTCACAGGTATCAGTCATGATCAGATAGATCCCTGGAGCTTATCTTTACTGTGGCCACTGAATAGAGGATGAATTATAGGGAGTTACAAGAAGACAGTGACAAGTGATAGTGGGAAGGAAAGGGCAGAGGTTTCAAGGGATACCAAGGTGGTAGGATCTAAGAGACTTGGGGACAGACTGGATGTAGGTGAGTGAGGGGGTCTCCCCTAGGAGGGTTTGAGCCTGTTGGTGGGGCAGATGGTCTGGAGAATGAGAAAGCCTGGCTCCAGAGGCAGAAGTCACCAGGCCAGGCTGAGGGAAGAGCAAAGGCAGTGCTTGTGTTCTTACTGCTAACAGCAAGGGCACAGTGTTTCCCAGTGTCGCCAATGAGGCCAGCCTGGGGCAAGATAATTGGCAGGCTTCTCCAGGCATGGTGGCATATACCTTCAGTGATGGCCACTTGGGAGGCTCAAGCAGGAGGATCTCTTGAGCTCAGGAATTCAAGGGTAGCCTGCACAACATAGGGAGACACTTGTGGTCTCCAAACAACAACAAACCCAGGAGCACCATTGGCTGGCTTAGATCCACATTTGCCTTTGTGGCCAAGAAAGCTGGTTCTTTTATGAGAGAAGAAGGAAAAGGACCCTTCAATGGATACAAACAATCGCTGCCTTCCATCGTCAGAACCCTTGAAAATCTGAGTGAAGATTAACCCTAAACATGGACTTTGACTCATGTAACTTCAGTAGGTATGTCTACAAGGAGACAGGTCATTATATCAGAAGCTCAAATTAAATATCACCGAGGGCTAGAAATGGTGGAGCACATCCGTAATTCCAGTGCAGTAGGAGGCTAAGGTAGGAGGGTTGGAAGTTAGAGCCAAGAGTGGACAACTTATCAACAGCCTATTTCAAAATAAAAAGGGCTAAGGGGCTGGAGATGTAGCTCAATGGGAAGGTGCTAGGCTCACTCTCCAATATCACAAAACAAACAGTCCTACCAAAGACATTCTCCTGCCCCCAAGCTGCCAGTCAGTCTCTTCTTCTTACACCCAGGCCCTCAGTGTCTGTTGCCCAGCATCCCAGCATGCTTCCTTCAACCAGTGGTTCTTTCTGGGTTTCAGTGCTAGTCCTGTCACTTACTACTAGCTTTGTGACCTGACTGAGTTATTTTATCTCTAGGCTTCTGCTTTCCTGGGAAACTTCAGAGGCCTGTTGTACAAATTACATGAGTTCATATTGAGAAAGTGCTTAAGACAGGGTCTGACGTGTAGTGATACACAAGTTTTGCCAAGATACAACTGTGTCATCCTGCACTGAGAAGCCCAGCTTCCCTCCACTGCCTCCTGGGAGTTCACTGACTCCTCCAGGAAGTCTTCCCTGCTTCCTCAGAGCTGCACTGTACTCGGCACCCTGAGCTGCTTATCAGTGTGCAGGGTGGGAGGCGGGAAGAGCACAGCAGCTGCCCTTACACAGGGGCTTGGGGGTGCTGAGCGGGCAGACACCTAGCTGAAGAGTTCGGTGAACTTTAGAAAGTGGAGCTCGCACCGGCATCTCACGGAAAGCACACTAGAAGCCAAATGTGGCAGTGCACACCTGTAATCCCAGCTACTTAGAAGGCTGAGGCAAGAGGGATTGTGAGGTTCAGGCCAGTCTGGGCAGCCTGATGATTTAGCAAACCCTCAAAATAAAAAAATAAGAGAAGTGAGCTGTACATCCTCTATTTTTTTTTTTTTTTTTTTTTTTTTTTTTGGTACAACCAGGGATTGAACTCAGGCCCTTGCATTTGCCAGGCAAGCACTTATTCTATTGAGCCATCTCCCCTGCCCCACATGTTCTGATTTTAATCCCCACTGCCAAAACACAAAAAGGAAAAGAACAAAGCACACCACAGAGACTGATAGGACCATAGGACTGCCTGGTCTCCAGATAAGGAACCTCAGGCCCTAAGAGAAGGCACAGCCCGTTTGTGGCAGAACTGGGTTTGAGCTCCAGGCTTGTGCTGCTAGGCAGAGAGAAGAGAGCACTGGCTACATGTTAGTGGCCTGCAATTGCAGTTTCAGTTTTCACACCTGAACCCACTGTATGGTTTCTGGTTGCATTCTTTTCTCTGGGCCTCAGTTTCCTCGCCTATACAAGGAAGTCCTTAGGCTAGAAGTCCCTGAGAGCCACCCAGCTGCAGCACTGTATCAGTGACCATCTGGCCCCACTTTCCCACCCCACTCTCCACCACCTGGCACCTGGAACCCTGAGGATCCAGGCACAGAGAGGTGACAGTACCAGCTAGGTTCCAGTGAAGCCTGAATGCTTAGAGGTCTCATTAGATACTAGTGAATTGCAATTGAGCCTGTCAATTAGCTGTCAAACCATTTCCCCTAATTCAGTCCTCCAGGGTGTGCAGGGACCTATCCTCCTCCCTGAGCTCTCTTCAGCCCTCCAACTCCACAATCAAGGGCTTCATGGAGGGGCTGCCAGGCCCCAGGGCACCAGGGCAGGGTGAGAAGAAGCATTAAGGTATGCGCCCCCTCTCCTGGCCTGCTGCCCCTCCAGGCAGCCACATTTGTTTGTCAGGAGTCCCTGAATTTTAATTTTGCACTGGGCCCCACCAATTATGCAGCATGTAATCACGGGCTATGTAAATGACACCCACTATAGCATACAAAATGACAGTCCTGGCTGCCAGATCCTCTCAAGCCCATAGAGTTTTGTCTCTTGGATTGATGCCCAGAGACAGGAATACACTTGCGCAAGGTCACACGGGCCAGCCAGTGAGCAATGTGAGAACTAGAACCCCAGACGGCCCTTCATTTTTCTCTCCTAGAGATTTGCTCCAGATATTAAGTCTTCTCCCAGCTTCCAAGAGTCAGCCCTCGAATTAGATCACTATTTGGCAATTGATCTTACAAGTGGTTAGGGATGGAGATCTTAGAGAAGCCCCACCCCCCACGCCGATTGGATGAGACAGACTAGTTTTCCACTGACATCAGCTCTAGCATCAGAAAGCTCTTTGCCTCTCAGGTAGACTGTTATGTAACAACATTAACATTTAGAGAAGCTTTTCAAGGAAAGGCACGTGAAAAGTTACCACCTTATAATTTTCTCCATGATTAATGTTTTCCTCCCTTCCTTCCTTCCTTCCTTCCTTCTTACCTACCTGCCTGCTTTCCTCCTTTCCTTCCTTCCTTCCTTCCTTCCTTCCTTCCTTCCTTCCTTCCTTCCTTCCTTCCTTCTTTCCTTCCTTCCTCCTTCTCCCTCCTCCCTCTGCCTTTCTCCTGGCACTGGAGATTGAATCCAGGTACTACTGACCAATATCCCCAGTCTTTTTTCTGTTTTTATTCTTTTTTAAAAAAAATAACATTAAAAAAAATAATAATAAAAAAAATAACATTCAATTTATTATTTCTTTCTGAAAGGTTTTCTTCAGTCCATTAAGACCCAGCTCCCCTTGCATAGGCTTTGGTGGAGGACGTGGGGCAGCACCAGCAAGTCTGAATCGGAGTGAAGGTGTTTAAAGTCCTTGCGGGCTTCACGAAATCGATTCCTGACCACTTTGCTGTGGACGGCGCAGCTCACACAGTAATGCAGCTTCACATAGCCCTTGGGAAACACATAACCATTGAAGATACTCATTTCAGAAATGTCATTGATGGTGGTGGCCTCTACTCTGCTCTGAACGACAAACTTCTTAATGGCCTTAACCTTGGGTACGCACCCAGCGAAATCTGTGCAGCAAATAAGCTACACATGACCGAGGCCCTTTTTGGTACGACCGTTGTTTCTTCTTTTTGTTGTCATCTTCGAAAGGAGCACCCAAAAGAGCTATGATTTTATTCTGAAACAGTCTTTGATTAGGGCAGGGTCTACAGGGTCTCACTATGTAGATCAGGCTTGTACTGATCCTCCTGTTTTCAACCTCCCAAGTGCTAGGATTATAGGTGAAGGCCACCATGCCCAGTCTCAGTGCCAGTCTCAGTGTGCCCTGGGGTGAGGCCGGCACGGCCTGCTGGGGATGAAACCCTGGCTTCTGTACTCTGCTGAGCTATCTGGCCTGCCCTTATTCTGAGACAGTCTTGCTCAGTTGTCCAGGCTGACCTCAAGCTTGCTATTCTCCTACTTGGGCGTCTCAGGAAGCTGGGGCGCACAGGCTGGTGTCTTTTGGGTATGATGTTTGGATTGTCATTGCTAAATGGATTCCCTGTGCCCAGCCTTGCCAATGTCTCCTTTTTTTGGTCCCTGAGTGTGAGGTTTCTTTCCTAATTGCCTTGAGACCTTTAACTTATGTGTTGACTTTGGAAAATGATCCTTACCTCCAACTGCTAGAACTCTCTTTAGGCAAGAGTAGGAGAACTTTTAAAAGGCAACTAGGGGCCTGGGAGATAGCTTAGTAGAATAAGTGCTTGCCTAGTAAGCACAGGGTCCTGAGTTCAAATCCTAGTACCACAAAAAAAATCCCTCAGAATTGAAAAAAAAAAAAAAAAAAAAGGCTGGCCAAATAGCTCAACAGATTAAAGCATCTGCAAGCAGGCACAGGGGCTGGGGGTTCGATCTCCAGTCCTGCCATGTTGGCCTCAACCCTAGAGCATGCAGGAATGGCAACTGATACTGTGGGATTACATGCACCTGTAATCCCAGCTCATGGGAGGCTGTAAACAGGAGAATCACTATGAGTTCGATCTAGTAGTGAGATCATGAACACCCTGTAGACCCTTCCCTAAAATATTAAAAAAAAAAAAAAAGAATTAAAAAAAAACCTGGTAGGTGCTAAGTTGAAGCACAGAGATGCAGAAAGAAGTCTTAGTTCACTTGCTTCTATTTGGTCCCAGCTTCAGCCTCTGAGAGTTGAGTGGGGTGCAAACCCAGCTCCCCCACTGTGCACCCTAGAAGGACTTTGCTCCTTGCTCCATGCCCTGGACATCCGGTCCTTGACTCTTGCTATTGCTTTACAATTAAAAAAGAAAACTGTTCAAGTTTTTTCAAGTAGCTGGAACTACAGTTGTACACCACCACCCATGGCTTGCCCCTTGTTATTTTCCTGTGTACCATCTGGAATCAGGTCAGCACCATCTCCTATTTTTTATTGTTTTGTTTTTGTTTTGTTTGAGACATAATCTCTCTATGTAGTTCAGGATGGCCTTGAGCTCACTATGTAGCCCAGTCTGGTCTCTATCTGGCAGGTATCCTCCTGCCTCAGCCTCCTGAGTGCTGGGATGATAGGTGAATGTCATCACACCCTGCTAGCATATCTCCTCTTGACACCCCGACACTGTAGGCTAGCAGAGCAGCTTCTCTGGAGGGGAGAGGGTGAAGGAGGTGATCTGTCCACTGCTAGCCCCACTAGCCTAAGGAATCAGGATGTCCAACAGGGAGGCACAGAAAAGACCATGATAGCTGGGAGCACTTTGCTTTCTGTGCCTCAGGCTGGGGAGCCCCAAGAATTGTGGGCAGTCCCTGGCTGGGAGTCAGTACCCTTTTGATTGGAGGATCAAGGTTCGCTCTGGGGATGTGACACACCCTAGTCCCCTTGCCTCTCTGTTAAGTCTGCCGGGACTTGCTGTAAATAAAGGAGTCCACAGGAAGCAATGTCTGTAATCCCAGCACTCAAGAAACTGAGGCAAGAAGACTTCTGTGAGTTTGAGACTAGCCTGGGCAACATGGTGAGCTCAAGGGCTGGGGAGACAGCTCAGTGGCTTAAGCACCTGCCTGGCAAGCACAGGGTCCTGAGTTCAATCCCTGGTGCAGAAAGAAGGAAGGAAGGAAGGAAAGAAAGAAAGAAAGAAAGAAAGAAAGAAAGAAAGAAAGAAAGAAAGAAAGAAAGAAAAAAAGAAAGAAAGAAAGAAAGAAAGAAAGAAAGAAAGAAAGAAAGAAAGAAAGAAAGAAAGAAAGAAAGAAAGAAAGAGCCCTCAAGAGGAATAAGGCATTTGGCCTAACAGTGGTTCTTACGGAGAAGGTGTACTTCTGCTCCCTCTCCCTCCTCACTGAGGAAGAGTCTATGGGCTGAGTTGCAGCAGGAGGCCTAGAGGTCAGATACCTATAAGAACTGCCAGCCTCTGGAGCTGGGGACACATCCACCCAGGTATCCATAGAAGGCTGTTTGGCCCTGGGTGCTCACTCCTGACTGCGTGTTGGGCCAATCTAGGGCATCGCTTCAAAGTGCCTAGGCTCAGACCCTATCCCAAAGACCTGGACTTATTGATTAGGGATATGGCTTGGACATCCTCATTTTAAACAGCCTCCTTGGAGCTGATTTTAGTGTGCAGCTGAGGCTCAATCCCATTCATCTAGAGCAGAACTTTTCAAATTTATGGGGTGTGGGTGTGTGAAGGCCACGGTTCAATCCTTAGTACTGGAAAAAAAAAATATGTAACCCTTGAGCTGGATAGATGAGTACACTGGGCCTGGAAGCTTGGAAGTGCAGTCCAAGACCTCCAGGAGCACTGCAAACCTCACTGACCACTCGCCTAGAAGAGCTTCAGCTTTGGGTCCCCTCAGCAAGGGGTCCCATGGCCTGTGAGGGAGTTTCGGGGCTCATAATGTGCACTTAGAAGCCAAATCCCCCCATTTCCTGCAGCCTGGCACCCTCCCCCACTGTGGCCCCCCAGCCTGTGCATGTGCGGTGCACCTTCCCTCCAGGGATACTGGCTCTCTACTGCCCTCAGGGATGGGGAGCCTTCAGCCTCCCCCAGATCTGCAACCTGTCTGCCAAGTCAGGCCTGTGACGATGGGTGGCAGAGGGCCCAGATGTCCCTATTTTCCTCCCTTGGGCTGTCGCTGTTCCCTGAGGCCCAATTAAGCCAGCGCTTTGTCCCTGGGCAGTGGAGGCGGGCGTCCTTGGCACTCTCGTGCTGCACACTCTATCTCTTCATCAGCTGTCACCAGACAGCCCACATAATGTGGGGATTTCATGCTCAATATTCCTGATGAAAGTGAAACATCAGACCCTCAGCGGGCTTGGACACATGGGGTCCAAGTGAGGCTCTCGCCAAAGGAGCCATCTTCTAGCACTAGATCAACGGCATGCCTGTGCCAACGCTGCCTTGTAGCATCATTGCTATTGTTTGCTTCTCTTGCCTCTAAGTAGGCTTGGGAAGTTATGCCTTGCTTTTGTGGGTATGCATGTATGCATATCCCTGGCTGAGGCTTGTCATGCTAAACGTTAATCATCAACACCCTTCGGGACACCAGGACTCTGCTTGCTCTCCTGGCTTGCCTGCTCCTGGCACACCGATGCCAAGAAGTTTTGCCCCTTTGCTTCTCCTGCAGCAGAACTTGAACTATTAATGCCACTTTCTCTCCATCTGCCAGCCAGCCCAGGGTGGTTTCCATCCATCCATCCCTCCAGGCAAGGGCACGGATAAGTGGTTGCCCCTCAGATTCTCACTAATTCATCTGTTCGGTCTTTTCTGTCAAGCACTGCCTTGGTCCCCTGAAGGCAGAGCTTCGCAGGACACAATCCTGGGCTCCCCTAGAGCTCCCTGTTTGGGGGGAAATGATCTTGCAACACTGTGATCACTCGTGCTCTGCAGAATGACGGAGGAGTCACACAGGGAGGGCAGCAGAGGCAAGCAAGCAGCAGGCTTCTGAGACAAGGTGACCTCAAGTAGTATCAGGGAGGTCACCGAATTCCAGCTGAGGGGCAGACAGTGTGAGCACTCAAGAAGTGCATGGCCCTGAGAGGGCAGGAGTGTGCCCAGAACCCCGCGCCTGTCTACTGGGAACTCTGCCCTACTGCCGACTTGCCCTCATTGTCCTCCTCTTGTTCCTCTGTCTGTCTATCTGTCTGATCTCTCTCTCTCCCCCTCTTCCTTCTTCTCTCTCTCTCTCCCTCTTCCTTCCTCTCTCTCTCTCTCTCTCTCTCTCTCTCTCTCTCTGTCTCTCCCCCCCCCAATTGAACCCATGGCAGGCTGGATTGTAACTTATGACCCTCCTGCCCAATTACTGGTGTGTGCCACATCATCTTGGTCCCACACTTTTTTTTTTTTTTTTTTTTTTTTGTGGGACGGGGGATTGAACTCAAGACCCTGTGATTGCCAGGCAAGTGCTTATTCTACTAAGCTATCTCCTCAGCCCCAGTTCCATACTTTTTAAAATTAATATTATTATTTGAGATGGCCTTGTGCTCACTTTTGTAACACCCAGGTCGCTCTGGAACTTGCAATGATCCTCTTGTCTCAACCTCTCGAATGCTGGGATCACAAGTGTGCACCACCACACTGGTTCAGGGGCCAGCACAGTACCCTCAGGGATGCAGGAACATCACGGCATGTAGGGCCTGAACGAGCTCAGGACCTTATGCTTGCCAGGAAAGTGCAGATACTTATGCCTCTGAGCCCTCTCTCCAGCCCCTCCCACTCCTTCAGGCAGCCAGGGCTGCTCACCTGCCCTCCTGGGGAACTGCTGCCCTGGAAAGCAGAAATTACCACAACTCCCTGGGTGGAGAGTGCTTGTACCAACAGCTCTGTCCTTTTGCTGAGATGAGCCAGTTCTTGGGCTCAGAAAACTGCCACGCTACCAGGAAGAAAGGAGTGGTAAGACAACAGCCCTGCCTCTGAAGGCAGTCAAGGCCTGCCAGCCCCAGCTCTCTAGAAGTGGAAGGAGAGCTCATTGTGCCAGGCAACATGATAGGCAGTACCTCACACATGATGGCAGGAATCCTCGGCATGAGCCATCCCTCAGTGGAACCTGGGGCATAGCAGGTTTACAGGGCCACTGTGGCTCGGTGACTGGAGTGGGGGCTCTGGTTTGGATCTCGAGCTTGGCAGCCTAGCTCTACTCTTTGGAACTGGAAGACCATGGACAAGTCCTCTGACCCCAGTGCCTTTGCTCTGAAGTGTGGATAACAACAGACTGGCATCACTGAGGTGCAAATGAGGTGCCAGATAGAAGCACCATGGTAGCACAGAGCAAGCACTCCCAGGTCATTATCCCTAATGGCTGAAGTCACAGAGGCACTGTATAGCAGGGCTATGGTGACTTGAAAGCAAGCTGTGCCCTTGGGCTGTCCTTTTGCTCCCTGGCACCACCATTATTTGTCTGGCACCCTCTGCTCTTCTCTCCATCTCTGTGTGTCTCTGTCTCAGTCATACACCGGCCACCCCAGGAGACTCTCCTGCCTGGTGGATCTCCCAAGGCCAGCTATGCTAAATGCTGTCATGAAGGATGGGATGCAGTGCTAGGGAAGCCTGCCGAGAAGCAGCATTGCTGGGAGAGAAAGAAAGCTGGGAGAGCTAGCATCCTGGTAGTTACCACCCAGTACCCTACTCCCTTCTCCCCTAGTGACAGAGCCCCAGTCCTTCCCATGATGGTACTGTCCAGGTAAGAGACTGCATTTCCCAGCCTTTCTTACAGCTATATGTAACCAATAAAATATAAAAAGAAATGGCCTGAGGGGAGCTTATAATGAGGCTGACTTGGCTTCACTGTGTGCTTGCTCCTTTTTCTGTTCTCTAGAATGGTGATGTGATGACTGGAATGCCAGCAACCCTCTTGAGCCCTAACAGGACCTTGACAGTAAATCTGGTGTTAAGATGTTCGAGCAGAAAACAAGGCCTTGATGGCGCCACATTGCTACTGTTCCATCCTTGAATTGCCGCCCTCCAGACGTTTTGCACTGAAGACTATAATTAAATCCTGTGTTCAAGCTAGATTCTGTGTGTGTGTGGGGGGTAGGATGTTGGTTCCTTGCACTGAATTCAATCCCTATCTGACTCAGAAAAATTCAGAGGGAAGGAATAATTTGCATGGGCTCCTAGGATAAGCAATTCTGGGCAGAGAAACAGCCAGCATGAAGCTGGGAGATTTGAAATGTGTGACACACGATAGAGTTGGCAGGGGTGACTAAGGAGGTAGAGCACAGAGTGGACACCAGCCCTCATGCAGTCACTCCACAGGGTGGCCGCCTGGCCTCTTTGTCACTAATTCTGGGGAACAGGTAGCTTCATGCTTCTTTTTCCTTTCACCGAACCTGAATGAATGCTAGTTTCTGGTATCCAGGTGCTATGGTGTCCTTCATGCAGATGAGGAAACTGAGGAGTAAGGACACTTGCTTCCTGGGCTGCGGTCATTAAACAGCTGGTAGCCGTGAGCTGGGACTCCAGTGCAGGCTGGCCGGAATCTACGGTCCACTTTCCTCTTCTGGCACTCAAACTCTTGCATACATTGGAAACATCTGCAGGCTCCTTGACTGCAGCTCACTAGGTCCTACCCTGGTGTTTCTGATTCAGTGGGTGGAGACCAGTGCTCGCATTTCTAATAAGTTAGGCACAGGGTGTCTGGGGTGGGGTGGTTGTGCTGCTGGTTTGTAGGTCTACTTGGAAAACCACAGGTTGCAGAATTACCTTCCAATGGGAGTCTCCTTGTAGCAGGTGTGACAGCGTAGGGACAATGGTGGCTTAGCACAGGGATGCTTCATCTGGAGTTCCCAGGCTCCTGAGCCTTCTTACCTGCTGTCTGTCAGGACAGGTGGCAGAGCTGAGCCAGGCTGGGTAAAAATTCCAAGAATTTTGAGCTGGCAAGCCGCCTTCATGTTCCAGCTGAAACGCAAACAGATACTGCCCCTAGTCTGAGGCCTGGTTTTCTTTGGTGCCTTGGCTCTCAGCTGCTATAAGGGCTAACGCTGGCCCACTGGGAAAGAGAGACAGGATGAAGAGCAATTGTGGAGGCCGGGAACAGGTCTGCATCTCGCTGCAAGGCTCCAAGCAGATGTGAGAGATTCCACAAGTCCCCAAGAGGTTGTTGGAACTGCAGGCTATAGTGCAAATACTTCCCCACACAGCCACAAAAGGTTTTTCTTTTCTTCTTGAAAAAATGTTTTGTGTCTTTGCTGTGCCCTGTGGGTGTGTGTGTTTTAGGATCTAAATTCCTAAAGGGCAGAGAATAGATTTGCTGGGCAACTGAAACTCGTGATGATGAGAGCAGTGTTGGGGTCGAAGCTCATGGCCACGACATATAGAGGACAGGAAAAGAAAAGAAAAGGGGGTGGACTGCAAAGGGAGAGGCAGCAGCACAGATGGGAGGTGGGTAGATGTGATGCTGATGTGTTGTGGAGGACTTAGGTGGTAACCCAAGGTGTCCAAGTCTCCCTCCTGCTCTCTGCAGCTGGCTCCCCTTCTAAAATTTTCTTTGAGACAGAGCCTGTACCTTGCTCACTTTTGGGCCTTAGCAGCTGGTACAGTGGCCTGGACACTGTGAGAACAGGGAAGCATTGCAGGCTCAGGGCAGGAGGAGGAGGAAGGGCAAGGATGGCCCCGAGGGCTGAAAGCAGCAGTCCTGACGGCCCTGGGTGGGGCAGAGTCTGGCCTATAGTTCAGCCAGGCCCCACCAGGATGAAAATCAGGGCTTAGGGCCAGTTTGGGATGTGCTGGTTCACTGAGCTGGTCTGCTGGCTTTGGGACTTTTTTCTAGAATCCTCTTGTATCTCGTTGGACAGCCAGGCAGGTGAGATGTAGCTTGCAGGACCACAGGAGAAGACGAAAGGCTGCCACACGGCATCTAGCCAGCTGCCTGCTCCAGGCTGTCCTTGCTAGTGCAGGCGGCTCTTCTATGGCCTCTGTGGTAATCCCCAGGGACAGAGAAAAATCTTCCTAGTGGGAAGCTGGCCCTACCGGGGCTGGATCTTAGACCTCCCTGCACACTTCTTTCCCCTCAGAAGCTGGGAGGCTTGTGATAAATGCCACCAGGGTTGGTGCCTGGGGAAGGCAGGACACTCCTGGGAAGAGCCTGCTGACATAGGACATGGAGAGAAGGATGGTCCTGTGAGACAACTGGGAGCGAGGGAGCAGGCTGGGAGTGGGGGCTGCTGTGCAATTCCCTGCAGAACAAAAAGAAATTTCTCTCTCTCTTGCACCAGATGCTGTGTCCCCAGCCCTGGCTTGATCATTTTTCAAACTGCAATAAATTAACATTTTCTGGAGCAGGAAAACCACACAAAGAGGCCTAATTACCAAATTTGGGGATGGTCTGGAGTCCCTCTGGGCCCGCCTCCCTACCCCCTCCATCCTGGCTGGGGACTGTGGAGGACAGAGCCCCCAAGGAACAGCTTCTTCCATTTCACTCACACCTTTCCCAGGACAGGCTGGAGCTCCCTCCCAGGCTGCTTCCCTCACGAAGCCCTGCCTGTCACCTCCTCTTTGCTGACATTCCTTCCTTCATCTCTCCCGCCCCACAGAATGCAGCACAGGCCTGTTTATTCCCATTTGGCAGAAAGAGAGCCAAGGAAGGATCAGTAAAGCGTGGGGGAAGAGGGGTCAAGGGACTCTGTGTGTGTGTGTGTGAGAGAGAGAGAGAGAGACAGAGACAGAGACAGAGACAGAGACAGAGAGACAGAGAAACAGAGAGGTTTCACCCTGGAAGCAGAAGTTAAAACTCTCAATGTCACCAGCCCCCACAAACTACAATCAAGTTCTTTTCTTCCAAGCTTAGAAAAGGGTAAAGAAGCCCCAGGCTTTCTGGATCACCATCACCACTTTCCTAAGCTTCTGAGGGAAGACAAACCGGGAATTTAGCCTGTTCTCTGTAGCTTCCCTTCTTATTGAGATACACAATTGCTCATCTAGCCCTAGTCATGTGATTGCAGTTGGGGGGGTGCTCACTGTGGCCAAGGGACTTGTTTGCCATTGCCTTCCTTCATGATCTCACTGCAGTCTTACACACCCCTCCAGGCAGGGGTGGCACACATAGAACCTGAGGCCCAGGGACATGAAGCGACTTCCCCAGGGCCCCATGCATGATTCTACTGTGCTTTCTTCTTGCGCCTGTGCCCTGTCCCTGGGCCCAGCTGACCATCATGAACCCCTCCCCCTGTCACACTTTCTCTCTGGAGATCAATCTTCTGGAAACTTTGCTTTCATCTTTTCTGGACCAGGCACTTTCTGAGGAAAGCTTTATGTCAGATTCATCTCTGATTTTCTGCCACTTTGTTTGAGATTTTTAGCAACATGAGCCTCTATAAGCACTTCAGAGCCCACACAGAAATGTGGCTTGACTTCGGACACCAGCGACACCTTAGGTGAAATTCCTGTTCTGGTTCTTTGCAGCAGATGTTCTTGCAGAAGCTGCTTTCCCATTCTGAGACTTAATTTTCTTAAGCTTTTATAAAATAAATAATGAATGCTGTCACCCAAGCTTTTTCTTTTTTCCATCCAAGCTTATGACCAATATTAAATGCAAGACTAAAAGATAAAACACCTCTTAAAATACGGCACATTTTTGGTGTGTAGAAAACCTGCATTTATTGTCTCTCTCTTTGACACTCTGACAACTTGGATGAGTGAGTGAGGAAATGGATTAATACTGTGCTGCGCAGACTGCCGGGGCCTGGCTGCCAGCTCCTTCAGGGGCATCCACCGACTAGCCCACACCTCTCCATTCCCTTCCCAGCCTCCACATGCCTGGAGTTTACATGCTGAAATTCCCAGAAGCCAGGACTTCCAAACAACCCCCCGAGTTTGGATTTATCAGCCATGCTATTAAAACAGTAATTTTCAGCTGCCTAATGTTTCCAACTTCTGCTCTAATCCAGCGGATAAATATTTACAGAGCCTGACACCACTCCTAGGCCACTTGCTCTGCTGCCAAACATTCATTTCCCTTGCAGCTCTGCAAGTTTGATATTTTTAGGAGCGGGGAAGATGGAGATGTGTGTGTGTGTGTGTGTGTGTGTGTGTGTGTGTGTGATTGCTGTAGGGGGGCAGGCAGAGGCTCTGTCCTTCTCATGGTACATTCCTGGATAGGGAAGGACACTTTCTTCTGCCCAGCTCTCTCCCACCGGGAGGGGGAGGAGGAGGAGGCACAGGCGCCTAGACACTCAGCCTCCCCCACATTCCCGCCACACACACACATACGGGCGGGGGGGGGGGAGGGAGAACAAATCGCCTGCAAGGCTATGCACACAAAGGCAGAGAGGCATCAAGGAGTGTATGCAGGAACAGAGGAGGGTGGGCAGGCTTGAGGGCCTGCCTCAACACAGCCATTCTGGGTAGGTGGCCCTGACCATGTCCCTGCACCACTCTGAGTATTTCCTCATTTGTGAGACACGGGAAAGAATCCAGCCCCTGCACAGTGCATTCCTCCCCCCCTCTTCCTTTTAGAGAACAGATAAGAGGGCCCCTTGCTCCCATGGGGGCTCCAGCCCTATGTAACTGCTGGTCACAAGCACAAGGCCAGCTCCTCTCTTCCTCACACTGGGCGTTCTTGTCCCCTCTGCCTCCTAACTTGTGGTGCTGAGGATGGAATGCAAGAGTTCTGCCACTGAGCTCCAGCCTCAGCACTTTGTGGCTTTTGACACAGGAGTTCACTAAATGAGGCAAGCTGGCCTCGAACTTGTGAGCCTCCTATCTCCACCTCCCAAGTAGCTGGGATTACAGGCATGCGCTAGCGCTCTCGCTTCTCATTGAGCATTCTTAGTGAATGAAGGCTGAGTCACCCTCAAGCCTGCAGCCTCAGCAGCTAGCACTGAGCTAGACAAGGTATTCAATAAAACTTCAGTGTGTGCGAGTGCACATTTGTCTCATGCTTATGAACTGGTTGGGAGAAAAGAAGGAGCGAAGTCAGTTCTGGGTTTGAGTTCTCCAGGCTATTTCTTCAGCCCCTCATGAAAGAGAACCAAGGAAGGAAGGAAGGGACAGAGCCATGTTTACTGTTTATGGAATGCTCTGTGCAGACCAGGACGTTGTCCGTCTCATTCCTGCCCTGCTTCCAGGATTTAGAATGGTGTCGTGACATCTAGTGAACCCTTCCTCTGTGCCAAGTAGCAAATGCTTCCCATGGATCAAGTCACCTGATCTTTACACCAGCCCTATGAGCCACGTGTCTTGTTTTAGAGATGGAGGTAATTGGAACAGAGAGGTAAAGTCACTCAGTCAGGGTTACACAGGTAACAAAAGGCAGAACTGGCTTTTTGTTATTACTTGTTTTTGATTGTTTTGCTTGTTTTCTGAGATAGTGGCTAATGTAGCCCAGGCTGGCCTCAAACTTGTCATCTTCCTGCCTCAGCCTCCCCACATGGTGGGATTTCAGGCATGTGCCCCTCAGACTGCCAGAGCCTGGCTGTCAGCTCCTTCAGGGGCACCCACTAACTAGCCCACACCTCTCCATTCCCTCCCTGGTCTCCACGGGCCTGGAATTTAGGACTGTTTTGAGCCCTCACAATCTGGCTTCAGAACTTAGGCTGTCATCACACTGTCCTAGTTGCCTTACTCAGTCCTCAGAATGTTCACTGACTATTCTGCCTACCATGTGAGTGGCCTTAGAGGGTGTGGACTCCTCATAGGCAGGTTTCCCTCACAGGGTAGGTGTGATCACCTCTGTAATTCAGATGAAGAAACAGGCTCAGAGTGGGGCAGTAGCCTGGCCTTGGTCACAGCCAGAAAGCAGCAAACCCATTCCCCCAGCTCAGCCCTGCCGCCTGGCCCGGTAGGAAGGCCTGGGAAGGTGGGGTGATTTGTTCTCCACCCTTGGTGCACAGAGGTGAGCAAGACTCCTCAAACTCTGAAATCCCAGCATCCCAGGAGGTCAGGCTGGAGGTGACTGTGGGTAGCATCGACCCCTTCAGACTGCGGGCTGGAAGCTGGGCCCAGGGAGATGAGCCACTGGCTGAAGGCCGCACAATAGCGAAAGCAGTGACCCTGAGCGCACGCAGAGCCTGCCCCTGTCCCTTCCCCAGGCTCTGGGCCAGCTAGTCTGGCCACAAACACATTGCCCCAGGGGATGGGCTTCTGTGTGCTGGAAACTGAGAGGGGTGTGAGGAGGAGGAGGTAAGAGTCCAGCAGGGAGAAAATGGATTGCTTCAGGGGGAAGAATTTCAAACACATGGAGCTACAACTGAGCCCCTGTTAGCAATAATTGCAGCATCATGAGGCTACCAGAGATGATGGCAGTGATGGTGATGGTGATGGTGATGATGCTGTGCACGGGTGGGGGCTGGGAGGCATAGCCTCGCGGGCTCTTCACCTTCACGCTCAGCCTAGCAAAGGACAGCGCAAGGGCAGCATGGCAGTGGTGCACAGGCTGAGCTCCGCAGTGCGTGTGCAGTGTAGGCTGAAACTTAGCCCCAGATCTTTGCACTGCGGCGAGCTCATCACCGGGTTTTTTAATTGTGTGGAGACTCTATGTGCTAGTGGTGACCTTGACCTGAAGTTGTGAGGATTGTCATGGGGTCAGAAGTGGAGGCCACAGCTCATCTTCCTGCCTGGGCCAACATGCCCTTCACTTCAGCCCCCTATTCCTTACTCTCTTAAACTTTGACCTGTGGCTAGTGGCTTTGCTTCTCCAAGCCTCAGTTTCTTTATCTGAAGAATGGGATGGTGCTGGGAGGGCCAAAGTGAGACAGATAGCATGGAACACAGTGTTTGGCATGGAGCAGGTGATGAGTGCAAAATGGATTCTCTCCCTCAGCCTTCTGCCTCTTTGCTTGGGTGCTAGATCTCTGTCTTTTGTGTAGGACCCCAACCCCTCTTGGCCCACCCCCACCTGCCCAGGGGTCAGGGAAGAACTCCTCAGGCGGTTTCTCCTGAGCATTTGTGGCCAAGACCCCACTGTCTGGGCCAGTAATGCCCTGACTGTCTGTCTGGGAGGGCCCTTTGGGAGCAAAAGAAACTTTGAGGGAGCTCTGTGGGCCTTTCCTTCCTCTGTCTGCTCTGCCCCCCAACCCCAAGGCTGCTGAGAGACTGGGGTGATGGATGGGGCCCTGCCTTCCTCTCACCACTCCTTTGATGAAAAGAAAGAAAAGTCCACCTGAGTCTCAAATGAAAAACAGGTGAATTGCCTCTAAGTCAGGCCAAGCCCTCTCTGGGGTCTGTAGGAAGGTTGGGGCTAAGGGGAGAAAGGGAGAGAGACTGTGCTAAATCACATTGTCAGTTGGGGATGCTTCCCTCCCTCCAGCTGTGGCCCAGGGCTCTGTCCCTCCTAGGATGTGTGTGTGCCTATACCAATATGTGGGCAGCTGGCAAGTGTCCCCAGGAGGTAGCCCTCTTGCTCTCACCTTGGCCCCTAGGAGCCTTGCTTGTGACCTTCTGTCCCTCTGTCCTCAGGCTCTTATGCTACACCTGTGTCCTGCCTGGGCCAACCACTTCCTCCCCTGCGTCCTGTCCAAGAGGCCCCTGACCCTGGACCCCACAGGTGGCTCCCACAGCAGACCACCCCCCTCCTCTATATGCAACTGGGCATGACTTTGTCCTTCTCTGGATCTTGGCTTTCTTATCTGTACCACACAGGAGTTAGTTTCTTTTGGAAACTAAGACAGAAGGCAGACGGCGGGTCTTGTAGTTGTATCCCAGGCACCCTATCCCTCTGCCAGCAAGGCCATTCTACAGTGATATTGCCCCAGAGCCACCTGGATGCTGGGTGGTGAGCAGTTACACCAGATTCCTCAGCACACCCACACCATGGCCCACAGGTAATCCCAGTTCTTCCCCCAGGGCAGCACATAGACTCAGGGAGGCTCTCCTGTGCCACATCAAGGGCCTGACTCATCCCACAGAGGTTCACACTGGCACTGCGGTCCCCTGGTCCTGGCTGGCAAGGATGGGATCTGGGTCTCAGCCTAAAGACAGGGCAGGGTCCAGGTCTCTCTCCCACTCCTGATATCTGGACTCCTCCAGTGGGAGAGGCTGTAGAGAAGCAAGGACAGAGAGAGAAGGCAGGGGAGAAGGAAGGTGGGGAAAACAGAGGCTGAGAAAAGCAGAAGCAGGGCCTGGAGAGATGAAGGCTGATGAGGCAGAAAGGAGAGGAAAGGCCCAAGAAAAGAGAGAGAAACCCAAAGACTCTGGTCTGGGGGCTGGGGGAGTGGGCAGGTAGGACACACCCAAGAGAGACAAGCAGAACAGAAGAAAGGAAAAGAGTTGTTAAGAGGGGCAGAGAAGAGGGCCCCAGCCCGCCCCAGGGGTCTCCCCTCCTCTCCTTTCTCAGAGCTCCCCCAGGGGTAGTGGGGGCGAATTGAAAATGAAACACCTCTTTCCCGGACCCAGAGATGTGACCCTCTGCATAAGAGGATTAAGGAGGCCTCCAAGAGGAAGTGGAGAGGGTGGTGGTAGTGGGGGAGTTGAACTCAAACTCCTGTTGCCCCCAACCCCAAGCAGGGAGAAAGCCGCCCCCAGGTAGTGGAGCTGTAGAGCGCCAGCGCCCCCGTGTGGCCACCAACTGTCAAAGAGATGGGAAGGGCTCCAGTCTGGGCTTTGGACCTCTGGATGGGACAGGTATGACAGGTAACCCAGGGCTGGACCAGTGAATTTGCTAGAGACCGCCACAGCATCAGCAAAGAACAAATCAGTGCATGGGAGGGCTTCTCCTCGGCCTCTTTCACCCTTTCAAGTGGAGCTCACATCACCAGGGGACTCCTTAGCAAGTTTGCCCTCCTGCAATTTCCTCTCCCATCGCAGCGGCACCATTCAGTCCCTGCCATCCTGGCCCCTACCTTTAATCTGGGCCTCTGGGTACCTCTCTTGGGCCTGCTTCCTTAGGGCACAGCCCAGATGCGTGTGTGCATGCGTGTGTGTGTGTGTGTGTGTGTGTGTGCATGTGCTTTTATGGGTACATGTGGACCTGTGTGTGTACAGTCAGAGGTGGGACATGGCCAGAGGGAGTTGAGCCAGAAGACATTTACCAAGAAGAGTTAGGAGATGCAGAGCAGATTCCAACTTCCTCCACATCTGTCTTGGAGTGCCATTTGAGCACACCCTTGCCCTCTCTCAGTTTTCAGGTGCCCTCTTTGGACTTGGAAGGAAATGGTCTTGATGACTTTTGTGGGCCTGTGTAGGGGTGGCACTGTCATTTGATCATTCCAGAAGAGAGAGCTTGAAGAAAGGTGTCCAGTGGGTGTAAGTTAGTAAGTCTTCCATCAGGATTTGGATACCTGCTTTGTGCAAAGTGCCCTCAGCAGCTCTCTGGCCCCAGACCTGTCCAGAGAAGCCCACTCAGTGGCCCTGGGGGAGTTCTCTCTTTGGAGGAGTCCCAAGCAAGACGCCAATTGCACTCAGAGCCCAGGGCCTGGGGGTGGGCAAGGGAAAATGCAAGGTCAGCGAGATCTTCAGGAGCCTGTCATGGAAAGAGAAACCTGAGCCTGCTGGTCTCCCGAGAGAGGAGAGCAGAGTGCAGGGCACCTCAAGGAGGCCTCTGGCTTTGCCAGGGGACACCTGACCCAGTGCTGGAGCAACTATGAAAGAACAGAGTCCTGGGAGGCAGGGTCACCAGCTACAAAAAGGACTTAGAAAGCAGGCAGAGGTAGTGCCTTTGAATGGGCCTGTTGGCTGCCTCCATTTCTTCACCTGCATAATGGGCTAAGGGAGCTCACACAGTGGAGCTGTTGGGAGGATGCAGTGAGTTAACATACCTATGAAGATTTTGGAACATTCACTGGCACCTGGTGAGCAGCTCTGTTTTGTTTTGTTTTGTTTGTGTTTCTGTTTTTAACTGCAGAACTCCAATCCCAGAGCCTACCAGCATGAGGAATGTGAAATGATCCAGCTGGCAAGACCCTCATATCCTGAGACTGAGAGGAACGGAGCAAGTTCAAATTCTGCTTGCCATCTCCTTGCTTCCTACTAGGAATACAAATGAGGACATCTATGCTAACAGAGGGAAGAGACTTGCCTAAGACCACATGGCCCATCGTGGCTCAGCTGGGGTTTCCTCGCCTCTGAGCTGACCCTCACGTATCCATCCCTGATGGGCATTCTCCAGTGCCTCTGCTTGCCAGCCCAAACTGTGCATCTTAGACAGGATCCTAGCCCGTGTCCTGGGACCTGGGCCATGGCCCTGAGGTTTGCCTGTTTGCCGGAGGTTCTGTTTGGAAGGTAATTTGTCTTCTCCCTCCTATGTCCTTGGAGGCAGGTTTTCCAGGGGGAAGGAAGCTTGGAAGTCACTTGGTGCTTCAACATGCCCTCTTATCTGTCACCACTATCACCTGAATCCAAGCACCCTTCTCTAGCTCTGCACCCTCTGATCGCTCTCCCAACTATCCTGCCTGTCACTCTGCTCCCTGTCCAGGGGTTTAAGCCCAAGTTGCTTAGAGCACTCCCAGACACTTGTCCCACTGCCCTAGGGGCTGGCTTTGTCTGGTTGAAAGGCTTTCTTGGCCTGGTGATTGATGTCAAACAAGACAGTGGGGGACACAGTCATTAGTTTGTGCAGCTTCGAGGCCTGCTGGCCCTCCTGCCCAGCACCACTTGCCAGGTTTTGCCTTCTCAGTTTTTGCTCTGCTCAGAGTAGGGAAGAGTCACAAGCCCAAAAGCCCTGCCCCAGAGAGGGTAGGGCTTGATGACTTGAGCAGGCCTCCAGGCCTCCAGGGACTAGGCTGCAGGCAGCCACACCTCAGGGCCCTCCTTACTAGAGGAACCCCTCCTCCTCGCAGCACTGCCCCTCCCTCCCCCAGCTCTGGTGGAGAGATTCCCTAGTGCCTGGGCTAGACCTGTTTCCAATGATTCACGTCTATGCATTCCCACTTCGCCCCTGGGAGCCAGCTCTGCACTCTTAATAGATCTTATGGTTAAGAAGTTTTTTCCTGCTACTCAGCGTTAGTGCTTAAAGTGCAGTTACATTCTGAAAATTGACCATAAAATGACACCATGGGGTCCACATTTATCCTCCAGCCACAATTCCAGACCAGCTTGGTTCAGTTTTCAGGTTGAAAAATGGCTTTGGGGGGCTTCAGACTCCACCCAGGTCCTAAATCTGCCTTGGTGCTTCCCCCTCAATGGCGCCTCCTCCCCCAGGCCAGGGAGAGGCAGGCCCTTGGCTTGGGGAGGGGTCTGCTGAGCCCAGCTTGGCTAGATACTTCCTGCCCCAGTTGGTGGAGGTTCTGATACCGTGAGAGGGTGAGGGTATGCAGACAAGGGCCCTGAGGGTTTGAAAGAGCCTCCTGCTGCGAGGGACTTGGCATTGGCCCCACTATCTAGTAGGGCTCAGGACAAGGAGGAAAGACAGCACCTTGCCAGCATTCTCAGGCTTCTGGGAGACAAGGCAGGAAAGGGCGGGAGCTCCTGGGGACCCTGGAGGCCCCTACCCCTTCTTTTAGGCAAAGGCAGCCCTGCATTCCATGGCTCTCATGTCTTCTGTGTGCTACCCCTCAACTGTCTGGTCAGTCAGTTCATTGCTAAGGGCTGCACCAGACACCCTAGACTTGAGGTCACCTCTAATGGGAGTCAGGCTGAAAAAGAACCTGGGGTGTGAATGTGGGGTCCCCAGGCTTCAGGTCTGGGCAGTGAGGTCCTTGACTGCTGCCAAGCTGACTCCCTTTAGCAGGACCCGCATACCTGTTTCCATGAATGAAAGAGCCTGGTTATCTGGTTCCCAAGCCCAGAGCAAATTAGAGGCAGTAAATCAGAAAGGGGGCAGAGGGGCTGCTGGAAGCAAGCACACTAAAAGTGTCAAGAAGTGAGAGCTGACAGCCCGACAGCAAGCAAAGGAGCAAAACAGAACACGGCACAGCCAGGTACTGGTGTTCAAGAAGCCCACAGGTCCAGGGCCACGCCGCACAGAGGAGCCACCCCAAGAGGGTCACCACAGCACAGCTCCACAGTGGTGGGCACTGCTGAGGATGACTTGAGGCCTTAGAGGAGAAAGGGAGGCAAGAAGTTTGGCTCCTTCCCATTTCCATCAAAAATGAGCAATTCAAGTTGGGTGGGTGGCAAGCGCCTGTAGTCCCTTCTAAATGGGGGGCTGAGGAAGAAGCCTCAGAATTCAAACCCAGCCCGGTTCATGTAGCAACATTTGGAGACTCTATCTTAAAATATAAAATTTTAAAAAGGGCTAGGAGTGTACCTCAGTGGGAAGGGTTCAATCCCCAGTGCCACAATAAAATAAAATATGAAGAATTCTCTCTCTCTCTCTCTGTCTCTCTCTCTCTTTTTGTTTTGAAGATGGGATTTCCCTGTGTTGCCTAGCTGGTCTCAAATTTCTTTCTTTTTTTTTGCCTCAAATTTCTGAGCTCAAGTGATCCTCCTCCCTCAGCCTCCCAAGTAGTGGAACTACAGGAGTGCACCGCCACAGCTAGCTAACTTTTTTTTTTTTT